>CAKAOI010034287.1:19303-29575 GCA_916701655.1 Sebastiscus albofasciatus | reverse complement strand
TATATACAATATATATATACAGGGATTAAAAGAAAGACGAGGAGCTACACTGAAGGAAATGCTTACTTTGTTTTGTTGGATTTGTAGAGGTAATTACGGAAGCCCTGAGAGACATATGAGAAAAAAAATTCTAGTGATCAATTTTCTAAGTTTGATCTAAATTGTTTTCTCTCCTGTGTTTATGACTTAAGAAGATCATTTTTAAAGTGTTTGTTGTCTTAATAGTCATTTCAGCCACAAGAGGCTGAAGTGTGTCTGAATGTTCTAAATGGGACTAAAAGCGTTCATGTTTTCTTCCAGGTGAGTTTTAGTTTCTCCATGTACTCTAAACACAAGGTACATATATTGTGTGTTAGCAAATTTTGTAAATAAAAACTTACCTGGAGGAAAACATGAATGCTATTAGTCCTATTTAGAACATGGGATAGTGGTGCACTTCAGCCTCTTGTGGCCGAAATGATCCTGACAAAAACAAAATCACCAAACTGTTTTCAGAGATGGAAAAAAATGTAAGGAACTTATGAAGATTATCCTGGCACAACCTTTTTTTTTTTTTTTTTTTACCTGTTCTTAAGTTATGAACACAGGAGATAAAATAATTTAGATCAGACTTAGAAAACAGATCACCAGAATTTGTTTTGTAAAAAAAAAAACTTTGACTGCTGACTCTTGCAAGAACAGTTGTTGACAAAGTTAGTTCTGCTGTGTGTTTCAGTAAAGAAAGCAGGATGAATGGGCAGTACCAGCAGACCGTGGACCCCTTCAACAATGACAACAAGTAAGGCAAACATCTGGAATGAACCGATATCTGAACCCAAGTTCCAAATATTCCAACAGGAAGCAGTTGCCACCTGACTCATTGAGGTCATATGAGTGACCCTTCTGACAGACCTGACACAATGCATTGAGGGTCTTGACTGTGGTTGTCCTTCCTGCTTCCTCTTCCCCCCTATTGATCCCACTTATGCATTCAGTGCATTGCTCTCTGACCAGTTTTCATTCATTCATTTCATTTCACCAGGGAGAATCCACCACCACCTCATGTTATTTTATCTTGGGCCCTATTCTAATCAAATGCTGATTATGAATTGTAAAATGTAAAATGTTGCCAAACCAACTATCTAACCTGTTTTGCTTTTAGACGGCAAATTAACTCAAAGACGTCATACTACGACTTTTTTTGCTGTTTGATACAAAAAGAAAACTCCCACAGTTCTTATTTTCCATGATTAATTCAGTGTTTCCCATTAATAGTTTCATAATGAACTGTATATATTTTTACACTTCTTAACGGGTGGGGTCCTGTATAAATGTAAATTCCTTTTATATCACAATATATATCGCAGAAAAAGAAAATATTTCCAATATGGTGCTGCCTTACATGTAACTTCTCCTGCTTTATTATTTAGCTGTTAATTCCTTACTGCTGCAAACAGGTTTTTATAATGACAATATAACACACAGGTGAACTACTGAAACGCCATGTTGATTTTTATTGTAAAATAAAGGAATTTTGAGATTTTAATAACTGATTTATTTATTTTTTCTCAATTGTATCAGTTATTGTAGTTGCAGCACACACATTGTATGGATTAAGCCTCTTATTTCCTCTCTCTTCCTGTTTCAGGTATAGTCTTTTTGCAGTGGTGAACCACCAGGGGACACTAGAGAGCGGCCATTACACCACCTTCATCCGGCAGCACAAGGACCAGTGGTTCAAATGTGACGACGCCATCATCACCAAGGCCAGCATCAAGGACGTCCTGGACAGTGAAGGGTGAGCGAGTCACACCGTTGACTAAACACAGTTTGTCTTTGTGTTTCTAAAAGCTGTTTGACAGTGACTGCTCCCTTTTTATTAGTGGTGCTGCAGTGTGACCTCATCCTGGGTACTCTTATCTCCCCAGGTACCTTTTGTTTTACCACAAACAATTCCTGGAGTACGAGTAGCTCCCTCCATCGGCGCAGCCTGCGGCAGGAGACGAGGCATGACGCAAGGATTAGTTGCATGGAAAAAGGTAACGGGAGTGATGAGAAGGGCATGGAAACAGAAACACAAACCTACCTGAATCACTCTAAAAGTCGCAACTCTCACTCTTAACATGGAGCCACCCTTACTACATACTAATCTAGTTCCACTGTACGACATTCAAGAAAGAACTGTGTGCTGTGCAGGATGGTGCAAAAAGTGCAAGAACCAAACAAAATGCAAGAAATTTGGATGACGGGATATTTCATTTTTCACTTGAATTCAGGGGATGAAGAAGAACGAAAGCAGCTGTGATTATCTGCTGTATGAAAGACTGCAGAATCCGTCTGTACTTGATTTCAGACAGTAGAGGTATAGCGCCGTATCCCTACTTTTTTTTCTCTTTTTCAGATACAGACAGAAGGGCGGAAGGTTATTTTAAACCTTAATTTATCTGTGGGACGATTTACTTGATCACAAATGCTGTTCTTCACCATGTTTCATGCTCGCACAGCTGCATTGAGTTGTGGAGTCGCGGCCTTCCACAACAGTTCGAGGCTCTGCTTTAGCGAATCATTTTCTTCATTCGCTTTACTTAAATCGGCAACTTCCTGGACACAAGCACACTTGTCTAACACACACACACTCTCTCCTCCAAATGACCAAATATTTCAAGGATGGAAGTTGTCTTATTATGAATTTTTGTTCCGAATGCAAAAAAGTGGAGAAAAACAAAATTCTGAACATGGTATAGAGAGACAGTTAATTCCATTCATTACTCATGAGTTAGTAGTTGTCAGTCGGATACTTTTTGTCTTTAACATGGAAAGGATCTGTTATTTTCTGCCTCTCATGCTGCTTCCAACAGTCACAGGGGGGAATAAATTACACAGTGAATATTATATTTTTATACATACTGTAATTAAATCGTTTGTTTACGGTTTTGCATTTTCCCTAAACTCTCACGTTGTTCGTCTGTCTTACATTGTGCCGTCAATCATGTTTTTTTTGTGCACACAAAATATTGCTGATAATGTTCATGAAACTGCTGCTACCGCGGCTTCATTTTATTTAATTTTTCTTGTTTGATTTGACCACAATTTGACACATTTTTGGCGTTACAGAGGCATATGCTCCATGTTCAAGTTACATTGCTGTTTCAGGTAAATGGCAAAAAAAAAGAAATGAAACAAAGGAGTATGTATAACGGGGTCGGAAGCTCGATCCTGCAGTGTTAACCGTCGGCCGCATGTTGCTCTAATTCGGTGTGTTTGTATGTGTGTGTGTGTGTGTGTGTGTGCACGTGTATGTGCCCGAGAAAGGGGACGAAAAAAGAAGCTCAGTATAGGTGTGTGTAAAAAATGTGTTATTGCGCGTAAAGAGAGAAGAGATAAGTGTGCGTGTTCCCGTTTGTATGCACACGTGTGTCGTGCGTATGTACCGTATGTTCGTGTACTGAATCAGTACTTGCATTCAGCATGCCGTCTGAGCTGGGTATCACAGTTTGATGGGATTTTCTTTTCCACATGTTGATGATGTATGTAAAAGTATATATGTACAGTTTGTATGTAAGAGACAAAATGGTGAAACCTCAAATTTTTGTTCTTCTATATTGCTGGATCCGGCCACGGGGGGGTCGTAATCGGAAGAAACTTTTGTCTCGACCCGGTCAGTCATTCCTCGCACACACATGTAACTGCTGCAAGAACTGGACACAGTGATGGAAAGACACTCAAATAAAGAAAATCTATATCTGTAAACACTTTGGTTGCCTCTTATTTATTGTCCATGATAATGTAATATGACATTTATTTTTTTTTTATTTATTATTACCTCAAGGAGGTTATGTTTTCGGTTTGGTTTGTTTGTCCAATTGTCAGCAGGATTATGGAAGAACTACTTGCGCGATTGTCATGAAACTTGGTGGAAGGGTGTAGCATTGGCCAAGAAAGAACCCATTCAAATTTGATGACTTTAGACTCGACTTGACTAAATCAAAAAAGACTTGCAACACGTCTTGGAGTTTGACACCAGTGACTCGTGACTTAACTTGGACTTGAGCCTTTTGACTTGTAAATACTTGATACCTTACTCCCAAGCCCAAAGATTAAAAACTATGTTATAAAGTGTGCCACGAATCAATTATTTTCCTGAATCAACTAACGATATTCAGTCCCAGCAACACATAATTCCCCATGTCCACTTTGTTTGAACCAGTCCGACAGCATCCAATCAATTACAGGAACTAACATTACGTTACTGAGCGCCAGTTGGAAAAAAAATTATACCAAAGATAATTCTGTTTGTATGCTGCATACAAAAACTATGTGGTGGTCAACAAAAAACAAATTACAATATGCAAAATGTGCGTGTCGAAAATTACAGAAGGAGACGCAAATAGCATTATATTTGGTGAAGAGTGCATTATGACTTTAGGACTCGAAACTCAAAGTTTAGGACTTGGCTTGGCACTTGTCAGTCTTGACTTGGGACTTGCCTGCTTTGATTTGGGACTTGACCTGGGACTTCCTTACTTTGATTTGGGACTTGACCTGGGACTTCCTTACTTTGATTTGGGACTTGACTTTGGACTTCCTTACTTTGATTTGGGACTTGACCTGGGACTTCCTTACTTTGATTTGGGACTTGACCTGGGACTTCCTTACTTTGATTTGGGACTTGACTTTGGACTTCCTTACTTTGATTTGGGACTTGACTTTGGACTTCCTTACTTTGATTTGGGACTTGACCTGGGACTTCCTTACTTTGATTTGGGACTTGACCTGGGACTTCCTTACTTTGATTTGGGACTTGACTTTGGACTTCCTTACTTTGATTTGGGACTTGAGACTTACTTGAAACCAATGACTTGGTCCCACCTCTGCCTTCTCTATTGTTGACTGCAGACGAACTTTAAAAATGGACGATGATTTGAACACTTTTGAACAGCTTCTGATATATATACATATATATATATATATATATACTATATTTTGATGTTTCTGATATCAAGTTTTTATTGTGGGCAAAGCAAGTCAAATGAGATTCTAAATCCTTATAAACCATCACCATACAAATATATACATAACACAACTTGGATACACACCGTACATATTTGTGCCAGTACTCAGCACGTAAACATTTCTAAACTTGAAGCCCTAACAGAGAAATCAGTAGAACATGGACGTTTCTGATGTTGGCAACTCTGACGAGTCATTTTGTGTGTGGTGTGTTTCACTTGTTTTGTTGGAAAGGTAATTAACATGTCTAGAGAGCAGAGGCATACAAGTGATGTCTGAAATGACGTCTTACAGAAATGTGATGTGACATGCCAAGATGGCAGTTAGCAATGGAATGCTGCTGGGCCATCATTAAGCTTGTGTTGGTGATCATGACCTGTAGTCACTGGTCAGTCCTTGTCACGGCTGTTTGATCCTGTTGAGTCAGTGGGAGTCTGATCAGTCGGTGAGAGAGAGCTGTTCAGCCCAGTGAAGCAATGATTTCACCCACTCTCTCCGTATTGTTCATCTCCACCATGTTTTGGCTCTTCCACAATGAAAGGACAGATCTCGGGCTGAAAAGCAAAACGCAGCAGTGCCAGTAGAAACTTTGCTCAATTTGCATATGCCAAGATACTTTCATGAGACTCGCAGTGCCATGTAAATAGTTAGCTAATTTGTTTTGTCCCTTGGTGTTTCTATTTGTTTGACTGTTTTTTTTTTAGATTATGAATTCTACTATACCAGACATACACACGTCAGTGGTCAGCTAGTCGTCAGCGGCGGTCTTTCTGAAGTGTTCAAGTGAAACTTTTAACCGTCACGAGACAACGTGAAGTAAAGCATCAGTCAATCTTTATTAGTTCTTTGTTGTCCGGTTGGTGTGTCGACATTGGTGCAATCCCCCAAAACCCCTTATAAGAGGCCCCTGGACACCCATGTTCCCTAGAATAGAACATGATCAGTAAACTCATTGCCCCATTTTCAGTGATACTCTTTCAGTATGCTTTTTTACTGCCCTGTGACAATATCCACAGTGGCCATTCCAGTTGTCCCGTGTAACAGCAAATGAGCCTCATCCCACTGAAGCCTCCTCCTGCACCTCCAGTCCAGAGGTGTGCGGGTTACCCTCGGTCCAGACAGGCCCTCCTTTTTGGATCTGGGCGCTATGGAGGACAGCCTGCTGGTAGAATGAGAAAGGTGCTCTCGTTGGCCGGTCGTTGCCCTGGCCCAGTGTTTTCAGATCGGGGAAACAGTGGATGCACACGCAGGTCTCAGTGGGGGTGGAGTCATATGATGGTTCGCTGTCTGTGGTGACGTTTGAATTTGTTTGGAAATCTGTGGAAAGACGGAGAGGGGTAGTGGGCACATGTTGGAGCAAAATATCTGAAGCAGATGCTGAGATATTTTCAACTGCAATTTAGAGACGCAAGAATTTTGAAATACAAGATGATAATGAAAAAAGATCTGTCTGAAGGGGAGCTGCTGTACATAATTTTACTGCTCGGCTAATCTTTCTAAACAGATTTTGCATTCATGTGTAGACTCTGCAGGCAACGGGACAAGATTTTGTTATCGGAAGTGTTCTGGTTTCGGTTTGTAGTCGGAGCAGTATTGATCAATCCCATTCAAGCACGCTTTGGTTGAATGCAGAACACATTGGCCAAAATGTGGAAAATCTTGGAACCCATCAGCTATCGTCCGATGATGATTTAGCCTTTTATTGGTTTCAAATTAGCTTGTAAATTGGCTACTTGTGAAATAATCCGGTTGTACACGTCGTCTCTCAACTCCAACTGCTGGACGTTGGAAGTCTTGGCCTGGATATCCACTGGCTACACCGGAACCCCAGAAATATAGTCCCTCGACTAGCGAATTAACTACTCATTGATTGCACTGATTTGAGCCTTTGATTTGTATTTAATACCACACTAACCTTTGGAGCTCTGTCCCAGTTGGCCAACCTCCTGGCCCGTCTGGACCACGCTCTCCTGGTTGTGGTTAGCCTCCTTGTGTCCCGGGTTGGAGGTTTTAGCAGCCTTTGCTCTCCTCAGTAAGACTACCAAGGCTAGAGACAAGCTAGATAACAGCAGCACCATGCACAGGGCCAGCAGGGAGTAGATAGTGGAGTCTTCCAGGACTGAGAGCCCTCTGGGATTCAGCCTGTGTGAGGTACCTTGAACCAGGAGGTTTTCAGTGGTCCCAGGAGGTGGCAGAGCTGTGGGGATAGAGGTGAAGAATATCTCTGAAAAACCTTCAAGACAAAACGGCAAGTATTTTTGGGGAGCATCTTATTCCTTTATTGGGCAGCTGATAATACAGAGATGACGGGAAATGGAAGGAGGAAAAGATATGGAGTGCCATGCCACAAAGACCCCTGGTCAAAATAATGTTGTGGCAACCTCCGGTCTTGAAAAGCAAAGCTAATGCAGAAGTGCCTTAAACTTGTTTTCTTTCTAATGGCCAGCAGGGGGCAGCGACTCTGGTTGCAAAAAGAAGTTGTATTATTAGTAAATTATGGTCCCATTTAGAGTCAAATAGACCATAAAGCAGAGTATGCGTATGGACGTTGCTACCTTGTGATTGACAGGTTGCTACCACGGTGTTGTCCGGTTTGGGTGTTGTTCGCATTTTTGTCTTAGAACTTTAACCCTTTCATAGAGTGTTTTTCAGTTCATTGTAACATATTGGTCACCTAAAAATGTCTTATTCAGCGTCCGGTTGTACCAGTCTAGTGCCACCCTCTTGTCACTTCTGGTTCCAAAAAACCAAGATGGCGACGGCCAAAATGCCAAACTTGGGGCTTCAAAACGGCAGTCCACAAACTAATGGGTAACTATGTCCACTTCTTATATACAGTGTGGTTGTGGATCATGGTCGGTGATCGTGGTCGGACCCCAAACTACCTACATTCTACACCAATGTACAACCAGCAAGCGTCTTATCTCTGCACACAAGTAAGCATCCTCAATGTACGCAAACCAAATACCATTCAGCCCCATTGAACAAGAGTTTTGGCCTTCTAGTTATAGCTACTGTATGCAGGTTATCTTGTTAGCTAGCTGCTCACCTTCCAAAAAAGTCACTGCAATTGGTATTTATTTGTAGTTTGACAAGAGTTCCTTCTTCCCCTCAACTCGTGCTCTGAAAACTTTGTCCACTGAGGCCTAACTCAACAGAACATTAATGCCTCCAGAAAACAGATAGTCACTAAATAATTAAAGCTCTAATCCAGGCCAGCGGGGTCAGTACTCACTCTGGCAGTGCAGGGAGCACTCTGCTGGATGTCTTCCACAAACCTCTGCGCATCTCACACATAACTTCAGCAGCCCATCATAGTAGTGGCCAGGCTGTGCTTTGCAATTAGCAGACTCTAATGCAGGAGAAGGACATAAGATTATTATGGTTTTAAGGATAATTCTGATGTTACCAATGCTAATCAACTCTGTCTCTTCTTTTGCTGTTACTGGTGAATCATCTACAGGAAGAAACGTAGGTCTCTTCCAGGAAATAATCCCTTCCAAAGCAGGATACGTCCATTCGTTGTTTATTTAACGCATCTTTGATAGTAAGGTTAATAAGTATTTTAAGCTAGATTTGAAATTTAGTTTTTATTTTGACAAAATTAAATTGAATTGCATTTGTCTCCCTCAAATGTTGTCTCTGGTCCAACTGGTAATTAAATGTCACTCTTGTAACTAGCTGCCTTTAGGACAGCCAGGGCAATTCAAAACAACTACGAGAGCATTTTTAGACTACTACTAGAGCTGGTTTTATCAACGGTCAAAGTCCACTAAGTCCCATTAATCAATGTAAGAAAATTTTCTGTGAACTTTGAATTTCATAGGCTATAACAGCCATGGCTTTATGTGTATTTCTGTACCTCTGACCTAATTTCTGTACAGTATGTCTGTGTGTACTCACCACAGTAACTGGTGCATCTGGGGATGACATGTGTTTGCTCGCATGTCTTACGACAGTCCATACATTTTGTAAGCAAAGCGTCCCAGTACTGATCCGCACGGCAGTTTCTACCCATCAGCCCTGATGACCCTTACTGACAAACACAAAGGACAACACAGAGACACATAGAAAGATGAGTGAGAGAAGTCTTTGATAATGTTGATGGGTGATGGTAGGATTTAGTTCTGCAGGGACACCCAGCAGAGCCAGCCTCTCAACCAGCCTCTGGGTAATGATGGTGTTGAACGCTCAACTGAAATCAATGAACGGCATCCTCACATAGGTGTTTTTTAATGTTCCAGGTGAGACAGGGCAGTGTGGTGTGCAGAGGATATCGGTGTCGGGGACAATATACAAATTGATAAGGGTCCATTGATGTAGGAAGTCCAGATTTCATACAGTTCAGGAGGACCAGCCTCTCAGAGCACTTCATGATGGTTGAGGTGAGTGCAACACGGCAGTAATCAGGACAACGCACATTTTTTGGCACTGGGATGAAAGTGGTGGTTTTAAAACTGGTGGTGGGAATGACTCTTGCTTAGCTCTACACTGTCTCTCACACTCTCAACACATGGCCTGGTATGTTCTCGGTCCAGCTGCGTTGCGTAGTTGTGTGTGGGAGAGGATCCCAGACAGGACAGGACAGCAGACTTATTTGCAGGTACATAGTTTTGTACCTCTAATCGTACATAAAACCTATTTGGCAGGTTGGTGGGGTGAGCTTATAGTCAGTGATGTTAATGTATGTATGAATGTACATTATACTCTGCGATACTATACTATACTAGGATATTACACTATACAAAATTATATTAAACTGTACTAGTATTGCCATACTGTACTATATTTCACTATATTCTACTACTACTACTATACTATACTATACTCCACAAACTATACTATACCTTATTATACTATACTGCACTGTACTACACTATACTATACTAGTATCCTGCACCATACTATACCATGCTATACTGTAGTATATTATACTATAATATACTGTACTATGTTATACTAGTATACTACACTAAATTATACTATAACAGTATATTGTACTACTACTATACTATACGGCATTACACTATATCATACTATACCGTACTCCACGAGCTATATCTTACTATACTGCACTATACTGTACTAATATATATTATACTACACTGTACTGTACTCTATTGAGTATTATACTTTACAATTATATTACACTATTACATTACTATATTGCACTATACTGTACTACTACTATATTTTACAAGTATACTACACTACTATATATACCAGTGTATTGCACTATATCATACTATACGGCACTATGCTATACTATACTAGTATACTTTG
>CAKAOI010034287.1:0-19283 GCA_916701655.1 Sebastiscus albofasciatus | reverse complement strand
ACCATGCTATACTGGGCTATATTATACTATAATATACTATACTATACTATATTACTGTACTATACTACATTATACTACTGTATACTAGTATATTACACTATATTGTACTATTACTATACTATATCACACTATACCATACTCCACTAACTATACTATACTGCATTATACTGTACTATATTATACTATACCATACTGTACTAACTATACTATACTGTACTATATCATACTATACCATACTCCACTAACTATACTATACTGTACTATATTGAACATTATACTGTACAAGTACACTATACTAAATTATATTATACTATACTAGTATATTACACTATTACTGTACTATATTGCACCATACCACTACTATACTATACTATAAGTATGCTCTATTAAACTACAGTATATTGTACTATACTAGTGTATTGCACTATATCATCATACTATACGGCACTATGCTATACTATACTGTGCTATACTAACTATACTATGCCTTATACTATACTGGTGTACTGCACTATGCTAACTATACTATACTATGGGTACTATATAATACGAGCCCCATGTCCCTAGAGCACGTTTACTAAATGCTGCTCATCTGTTTCATCCCACAAGAGGCTGCTTAGAAAATATCACATTTAGCTATGATGATGTGGTAATCATTGGTTAAAGGGCAGGAGTTTTTAATATAAAAATATATTGGTTTAACTGTGTAAGATGTAGGAAGCAAGTATGAGCTGTACTAATGCAGGATAGTTGTAGAAAAAATACTGCCAGGTCTGCAGTAGCACCAGTGAAACACTATTATTGGGTGTATACTGGATGAGTTGGGGAGAGGCTTTTGTACTGTGAAACGTCTTTTCTGCCTTTCAAAGGCAAAGCAGACCCGTTTCCTTTTGGTGTTTTTTTTCAACTTTTTTTAGAGCAAACCTTTCAAAACATGCACAAAGTCCAGTGAATCAAAGATAAAAGGTCCATCAGCAACATGCCAGCCTGGCTGTTTCTACAACACGTTAAACGGCCATCCTTTCAGAAATCATGTCTTTGTTCTCAAACGCAGTCCTCTTCGCTCCGTTGAGCACTGAGTCAACGGACTGTGAAAGACACACACAGGTCTGAACCTCCTCCGCCCTCCACTGCAGCACACTACAGTATATCTGTCACACCCTGATAATCAGCACTCGTGTCCTACTACTCGCGCCCCCCTTTTAGACTTCATGTGAAGTTAGTGCAGCATGTAATTATCATAAACACTTACTGTACAGTATCTTTGCTAACATAAAAACAAAAGTGCTTATTTTCATAGTTCACAGTTCGTTGTCTTCTTTTTCATGTATTTATCTATTTTTGTGCTGAGTTCTATTGCTGCTCTTTTTACTATTAATCTTTTTTTCTGTTTTTTGAGACTTTATAAGCTTTGGCATGTTGTGGTGTGTGTGTAGATGTAAGTGGTGACAGAACTGCGTTCACAACAAAATAAAGACGTCTCTGGTAATCAAAGAGATCTCACCGTGAGCCGCAGAGCCGCCACAAACTTCATCACTATCGTACTAGTTAGACGCTGTGACGACGCTGGCTGAAGTTGAGGGGTTCGACTCCCACCTGCACACCCCACAAATACTGAAAACACAACATTCAGTTTGCTGATGTGACCCGTTTTGGGTTGAAAACGATGTTTTAAAGGGATCACTCACCTGGCGAGATGTAGAAGCGGAGGGAGAATCCTTGGTTTGAAGATGAGAGTGAGATGTGAGGCCTGTGTGTCAGTATGGAAACTCATTTGGGTAAGAACTCACTGCCTGATCTGGGACTTCCCCCCTGTGTGTGAGGAGAATCCCCCCACCCAATAAAGACACACACGCACTACGGTTAGACTAATATACAGTGCCTATATAAACAGTTATCACTCCCTCATGGCGTTTTTATATTTTTATAACATTGAGTCACAGCACATGTTCAGTAATTAAGAAGTTTTGACTATGATCAACAGAAATGATACTTAACTGTCAATTTAAAAACAAAATTCTACAAATGGACCTCCATAATTACAAAAATGTAAAGCTCTGTCAAGTTTCATGTTAGTTTTCAGGTCCTGCCACAAATCTGGACCTTGATTTGGCGCCTCCAGAACATTACCAGTGTTGAGCGGGTTCATTTTTTACCTTGGAAACAGCCAAAAAAAACATCTCAAGGTCCACTTACTTGTTTTCCCTGAAGCTTTCAGACACATTTCAAGATTCAAGAGTTTTATTTGCCATTTGCACCTAAGTACATTGGAATTCTGAGCAGTTTACACACAGAGTCAGCTTTAAGAAAAGAAAAAGTAGAGAAGGCACGAGGTAATTATAGTACAAAATAAGTAGCACATTCAACTCAACACAATCAATAAATACATTATTAAAATATAAAACACCCTCAGTGTAGTCAATAAATAAATTAAACTACCCTCATCATAGGCACGATACCCCCAGAATACAAATATAAATTATATATATATATATATAAACTGGAAAAAGAAAGTTCGGAAACTTGTGTTTGGTGGATTATTTCTCTGTTGTTACAATGCTAATGGTCATTGTATTTTACATCGTTGGAAAGCCTGTTTATTTACCTTCACATTGATGTCCAACTTGTAAGGATCATGCATTTGTGGGATGAGCAGCACAGCTGATTATGTGGGTAGCGCCCAAGAAAAATTTGCCAAAATGCTCTGTCAATGGTAAACAGTGTATTCTCCTGTTGGTGTTGACTCTTGTTTTAAGTTGTTTAGTGGATTGGATGACTGAACTCTCTATCAGTAACAAGGAACAAACAAGACATATTGGCTATTTGACACTTTATTCATTTAGTCCACCGTCAGGAGCCTCAGTAGCGGTGCAAGATCCATACGCAGCCACAACAGCCTGGCACCTCCTCCTCATGCTGGTCATCAACCTGGTCACACGTTGCTGTGGGATGGCGTTCCATTCCTCAACCAGGATTGGTTGCAGGTCAGCCAGCGTGGTTGTGTTGGTCACTCTAACACGTACAGCACGCCCAAACTGATCCCACAAGTGTTGAATTGGGTTGAGGTGTGGACTCTTGGCAGGCCGTTCCATTCTCTCTACTCCCACATTGTGGAGGTAGTCTGTGATAACCCTGGCTCTGTGGGGGTGACCATTGTCATCTTGGAGGATGAAGTTAGGACCCAGATTGTGGAGATATGGGATCGCCACTGGCTGCAGAATCTCATCCCGATATCTCACTGCATTGATATGGCCTTCAATGATGACAAGCCTTGTTTTGCCAGTGAGGGAGATCCCGACCACCTAAAGCTGTTACTCCATCGGTGCAACAATCAGCATAGCGTTCTCCGTGTCGTCTCCATACTTTGACCCTGCCATCCACCTTTGGCAGACAGAACCAGGACTCTTCACTGAACATGACATTCCCCCACATGTTCAGGTTCCATTGTCTGTGTTGTCGACACCAGAGCAAACGGGCCTGACGGTGAAGGGTAGTTATTGCAGGCTTTGTGGTAGCCTTATGAGAATACACTGTTTACCATTGGCAGAGCATTTTGACAATTTTTTCTTGGGCACTACCCATATAATCAGCTGTGCTGCTCATCCCACAAATGCATGATCCTTACAAGTTGGACATCATTGTGAAGGTAAATAAACAGGCTTTCCAACGATATAAGTTACAATGCCAATTAGCATTGTAACAACAGAGAAATAATCGACCAAACACAAGTTTCCGAACTTTGTTTTTCCAGTATATATGCTCCATGACCATGTTAAAAGAGCTTGTAGCTCTCATAAAAATATTTTTTAAGAATAATGAATATATTTCTGAGGATTGAACAGTGGAAGGCAGCATATTGCACAGTAATTTGTCCTTCTTTGGCAGATGGAATTTGCTCGGTTGTAGTAATTTAAAAAAACATCAAATTAACATTTTGTATTGAAGCCATTCCTGTGTAGCTTTATGTTTGGGGTTGTTGCATAAAAATATAAATCGTCTCCCAATATAATGTAAATATCAATAGAATACTAACCTTCACCTTTGTATCCCACATGCCTAGTATCCCAGAGTTCATACGAATGTTTTTCTCTTTGCCACTTTGTTGAAACTGTGACTGATGAAGCATCCAGCCAAATATCTTTTTAAGAAATAGACCTTTTTCACAGGATTTTGGCACGTCTTAGCAGGAGAACCATAGTTGTAATTAATAACTTTAAGTTAGGTTTTCCAGTTCTATGGTCTGGTTATCGTGCATGTAGGCTCACAGGGATGTCTTATGGGACACTTAATGGAACTCAGGCATTGTTAATTACTCACAAACGTAATTTTCATGCTATGACAAGTGAAACTGTCTACTGTGAACAAGTCCTACTGAATGAAAAGCTTTTCACAGGTGCATTTTTTTTTTCTTCAACACAGTTGATCAAGTTCAATTTATCATTCCATTTCTAAAAGTGTGTTTTATTAAAAGGGGAGAATGCTAATGCAAGTCATTTTCATTCAGTTGGCAGAGCCCTGACGTAGTGAACGTAGACAGACTGACTACAGTGACTCATAGTGTTGGCAGGTATTAATGTGCTGCTGGGGGTGTCTAACAGTATTTTTAATGGTAAGATGTGACTGAACCAACTTTCTCGACATCAGTGTGAAACCGTTGGGCAGTTTCACACCAGGAGTTTTACTCTCACACTGAGCACAAGACCAGATTTCAGTGTTTCAGCTGTGCTTCGGTTCTCATAGGAACCAGGATCCTTCTGGCCATGTGCAGCTTAGAGTAGATGGAACGGAGCATGAACACCTGGATATTAAAGATGCGAGCCAGAAATAACCAGAGATTTATTTTGGTCAAATTATAGGTATAGAAATGTTTATTTTTTTTATATTTAAGCCCTGCACAGCTTTATTTTAACTTCCTTAATCAGTGCAAATGTATCTGCATTCAAACAAAGTGGAAGCCCCATATAAAACTATTATAGTAAAATAGCAAAATAAAACTATACGTCTCACACAGTGTCGGTTTGCTCAACTATTCCCTATACTGTAATTATGCAGTGTATTTCTATAACTAAATCAAAGTGTATAGAGTAAAGTAAAGAGAGGAAATCAGATATCAAGAACAAAAAGCACTTCATAGGTTTCACAGTGCACAGACTTTGTCACTCTGAGATTTTCGGGGGAGGATTTGTTGTGCAGCTGTTAGAAGATACCGGAAATTCTGGGGTGTCAAGTCATTAAAGGTGTTAGTTTTGTTTTACAACATATACATTTAGTTCTGCTTTGTGGCATTTAAAACAATTAGCAACTGCAGGTGCAGTCGTGCTGGTACACATGCGAGTATTAAAGAGATAAATAGTCACAGAGTTATGGACATTAATGATAAACCATGAATTCAAATGAATCATTCACTACTTTGATAGTTGTTGTTTGATACACGTAGTTTATATAATATATAAAATGTCTTTGACTTTTATGATCAAGCAGTAGAAGTCACTAATAAACATTGATAAGGACACGATCCCTCACTGGCTTCCCACCCACAAACAAGTTAGAGATACAGCTCTCGAGAACTGACTCTGGGTCTCTGCAGTCAACTCTGTCTCCTAAAAATCCCATTCCCATACAACTAAACTGCATTCTCAATTATGTTTCGAGGGAAACGTATTTTCTCCCGGACTACAGTCGCACTTTTAAACAGTTTTAAACATGTAGTTAATGTTGTAAATTGAAACAAAACCAAAAAACGCAAAAGAACTCTACTTTGTTGGTTTGTTGGTACATCATGGTTTGACTTAAAATGAGAAATTGAAGCAAAACCAAACAAAAACTCAACAAAACTACTTGGTTAGGTTTAGTAAAAAAAATATATAATTATTAAAAGTAAACATTAACTTTTAGTTTCATGTGGAACACCGGTCTCCTGAGCGAAAGTCCTGTGTTTGTTGACCCATCCACCACCCAACCTCCTCCCTATGCGGACTTTTGCAGACTGTCATTTTAAACGTATTTGTGATACGTCAAAAACAAACGTAACCCAAGACAAAATACGTTTCCCTCGAAACGTAATTCACAATAGTTGTATGGGAACGTCATTTTTAGGAGACGGCTGGTTTCGGGGGAAACACATTTTCTCCCGGATTATGGTTGCCGTTTTAAACACGTGGTTAAGATTCTAAATTGAAACAAAACAAAACAAAAACTCAACAAAATCACTTGGTTAAGTAAAAGATCATGGTTTGGCTTAAAATAAATGTTTGTTAGGTAACTTACATACGTAACATTAAAATGAGTCAACGTTGACTTTTCGCTTCACAGGGGACACAAACATCGGTTTCCTTGGCGAAAGTCCTTGTGTTTGTTTGACCCATCCATAAACCCCAACCTCTTCCCTATCCAGACTTCCACGAACTTCGGTGACAAACATATTTGTGATCCGTCAATAACAAATGTAATCCGGGGGAAAATATGTTTCCCTCAAAACGTAATTGACAATACAGTTTCACTGTCCTGGAACGTAATTTTTTAGGAGACGAGGCTGCTGCAGTAGACCAGTCCAAACCCGGGTAAAATCTTTCTCCTATTGATCGAAACCAAAATATTAAAATGACGCTATTTAAAAACACTTAATTGGAATGATACTAACAAATAATTCATCTTTGCGATTAAAAATACAGGACTACAGCTGAGCAACTATGCGGTAAATAAGTGAGACATCTGTATGTAAATCATCAGAATGCAACTTTGAGTCAGAAAACAAATTAAGAAGAAAACCAAGAAGTTGAATTTGAGGAAGCATAGATAAGATTATGACTTAGCAGACTCCATGTTGAGTCACAGTGAAACCAGAAGCTTCTTCACATTTTACATTTTACTCTAACCTGTGCTAAGGTTATAGATTAGCTAGAATATCTTAGATAAAAAAAAATGGAATGATGAAATCTAAAATGGGCTGTTGGATGAACAAATATAGAAAGGCAAAGACAAATATAATTAGAAAATCATAAACAGGTACAATTTATTCATATTATGAATTAAATTATATTTTTTGTTAATAGAAGAAAAATGAAAAGAAAATTAAATCAAGGTTAGGTATACACACACATACAACCAATTTGTTTGCGTAGCATTATCATTTTATGTTAGAAAATATGCAGGAAAAAACTATTTTATAAAAAATGTAATGCAATGTAAAAAAATGTAAAAATGTAATGTAATGTAATGTAATGCATATTTACAAAAATGTCTTCATAATAACATAAGTTGGTGCCAAAAAAACTAAACTACAGACACTCATATATGACATGTCACAACATGGATATTTGAATATAGTATGTTGAAAAAAAGTCATAGTATAGTATGGCGAAAAAAAAATGGTATAGTATGTCGAAAAAAAAAAAATGATGAATCAGAAAAACTCACAAAGAGGAAGCATCGTTTAAGTCTGTTCTGATTACGGGATCACACCTCTGACAAAACAACCACCTACAGAAACCTGAACACCCAGAATAGACTCTCTGCAGATGGGTAGTCAAATTCAAAAGAGGAAAAAAGGAAACCAGTTCACATGGGTAAAAAAACAGAACAACGAAATATGGCCAAATCATGACTAAAAAAATCAGTCATCTTGAGTTGAAGACGTACATATTTAGAAAATCTTGATTTACTGCATCAACAAAGAGTAATATTTGTACTTTTTACACCAAATGATAAATTTATAGGGAATGATAAATTCTTTTTGTTAGCTTTGGAAACTCTAGATCTCTTAACCCACACAGGAGAGTTTAACACAATAAATTAGGTTTGGGTGAGTGCGAGCCACAAAATATTTTGGGTAAAATTTTCTTTTTCTGGCATAATTTTATAACATGAATGATAATCAGACTGAAAGTACTTTACTCTCACAGCACAATAAAGTCTATACAACAGCACATTCACTCCAACAATACCAAAATTACACCAGTAGATGGAGACAGCCTGCAATATATGAAAAGACAATCTGTTCAGTGCAGGATCGACAATAATTTCCAACCTATAATCTCTGTGTACTTTGCCATAGATTGACAGAAGCTTACATGCACCATTTCCACTTCTGAATACTCTCTTTACCTCGTAGAAATAATTCCTAATCCTACAACTTTATTCAGGGAGGCAGAGCCGTGACAAGAATACAAATGTTCAAACTTCAGTGAGGTGAAGATGAAGAAGTGTGTGTGTGAAAGATAAGAGTGTTTGGGCTGAAACTAGTCCCAGGTAAAGGATTTGGAGGGGATGAAAGAGCATATTGGCAAGTGTATGAACATGTTTGATCAAAGGATGAGAACCCACATGCTGTGCAGTGCTCGAAATTTCTACTAGACTGCTGAACAATGTTTCCACCCACGAGGGTATCTTTGTTAGATCAAACAGGCCGTGTTGCGCTCCCACATTAGCTATCTTCAGCGTCAGCGTTGCAATACCGTCAGAAAACGTATGTTGACAAAATTTCAAAAGCTTTCCACGACTTTTCAAGGAACCGTAATAAAATTTCCATTCACAACCTATAACACGGACAGAAATGCATAGTATACTTTGGTCCAAATGTTAATCATTGTATGAAAGTTAAACAGCAACCTTTTCTAATCTCTAATAGTGGTTGTGTTCATATTCACTTCAAATACTTCAAACTACAGGTACAGTCAACATATTGCTCTTTATCTGAAGAAAAAAAAGCTTTACAAGCACTTTTATCAGTCTGGCACTGACTTTCAATCATGAGGGAAAATGGAACCGATTGTGCTATCAGTGTATTCTTAATGTATTTGATTATAAACTCATTTCTGGATGCAAGTCAGAAAAACCAACCCGAGTGCACTAAACAACGAATGAATGACACACCTGTTTTTGCTTTTGACGTCATTTGTACAGCATGTAGTCGGTATTGACTGCAATGTAAAGGCATTCCGCATGAATATGCTACGCTCAGAGCTAGTGACGTAGAATAAAAAGTGAGAGAGACTGTTTATCGTGAATGGGAGGGTAGGGAAGGTGGATGGGTTCAACAAAAGCAGGACTTTCAACCAGGAGACTGGTGTCAGTGTCCCAGAGTATTGTTGAGTTATTTTGAAGTTACTATAGTGACGTCTGTGACATGTTTTCCGTACTTCTGTTACATTGTTTCTGTAAGTATTTTACTTAGTTTACGTACTTATTTTAAGCCCCACCGTGATGTTTTTCCTAAACCTAACTAAGTGGTTTTGTTGACTAAACCTAACTGCAGCCGTTACCATAGTTTGGTTTTGCATGTCGTAAAAATTACATGCAAAAAGAGGCGTACAAATGACATCTGAATAGGCTAAAATGCGTTCTCATGACACGCAGAATGTCGTAGTAATGACGTGCTATTTGTACGGCTTCCCATGAGGTTGGAAAAACAATGCGGCAACATCGGTATAGGCCTATGTAGGCATACACTTTTTAAGCCTTTCAGTACAACCCATCGATATAGCCTACCCAGTAAGCCTTTCAATATCGATAGCCTGCTTTCAATGCATGTGTTTTGCTGTCAAAGACAATTCTGACTACAGCTGAAATTGAGCTATTGGCTAATACGGTTGACATACATTTACTGCAAACTCTACAATACATGCCCACACCAAACAGCAGACAATGTTAGCATCTAGCTGGTGAACATAGTGGAGCATTTAGCTGTTAAAGAGTCCGATATTTCCCTCCAGAGTTGGTGGAGCCTAAAACAGAGGTAAAAGGAGAGTGTATAGAGTGGTGCAGGAATGACGTATTTTTCTATCTAGACCAACCCAGAAGTCGTCGGGTTCCAAAAAGTCAATGGGATTTTTCCATTGTTTTTTGGATTATCGCAGAAAATAAGCTTTGTGGCAAACAAACGTTTATGATACTTACACATTTTGTTCCATAAAATAATCTCCACAAATGAACACCACTTCTATGCTAACGTTATAGGCTATAAACAACCTACACCACGGTCGCCTGAGCGCGAGTTTGCACAACGAGGCTTTAAAAGCGGACTAGTCTTTGGTGTGATGATGTTTTGTCGTCTTATTTAGTCAATCGTTAGCAACTGCCTTTTTTAAGACTTACAAAAGCTTCAAAATTCCCAAGTGGCATATTTACTGTTGTATTTTATATCATAGACCAAAACGTTAAAATCTCTTCAGCTTGTGTTAACCACAGACCTTATTCCAGGCATCTAACTAAAAACCCATTCAAAAAACCCATTCACTTTGAGATAAGGGAACCGGAAGTGCAAAAATGCTAACTCATTTCCGGGTTTTAGGAGACTTCGATTCATCAGGTGGCCACAAACTACAAATGAATGATAATGTTGTGAAATTATCAGCAACTGTTTGCCAACCCTTTAGCCATATCTACCTAAAAAGAGATAATATGTCAGTGTTGTGTTCACAACTTCTTTGTGCAGGTTTTATGGAATTAACATCCTTTGTGTAAAAAATGGACACCTACACTGCTGGAATGATTAATAGGGGGAGTAAAACGTGAGCTTTAACAGATTGAATTCTCTGTAAGTGCTGCATGACGAATAGCCATTGTAGTCACGGAAACTGAGCCTTGCAACACCAGCCTTGTGGCGTGTTTCAGACATTTCAGAAAAAGAATAAAATTGTGATGGTCAAGCTGAAAACACGACCTACTCTTGGCTTGAAGGGGATTCACTTTTTCACTTTTTTTTCTTTTGTGCTTTGCCATCCTGTTCAGTACAAATACCTCACGCTGTATACTTCATGTGAGCTGTGCTGAATGAATTGTTTCACACACTGATTCTAGTTTGGCCTATTTGACCTTCTCTTTGTTCTACTTTGTGTCAATGTTACACAATAGAACTTTTCAAAAGATTCTTCAGGAGTCATTTTTCTGTCAGGTTATTTATTGAAAAAGTCACATGATGTATATGGCGTTCTCCCTCAATACTGGACCAATTTCAGAAATTGTTGTCCCCATTAGTCACTTAGACAAAGAAACATGGAAAATAGTATCCTGGTTGAAAAATACAGAAGTTATCTTTTAACAAGTGGTTTTGTTACCTAAACCAAGAAGCTGTTTTGTTAGTTGGTTTCTCTGTCGGTCAGAGAAAATACATATAAATATCATCAAAAGTAATTTATAGTTTCACCTAAAGCGCTTCAGCTGCCTTTTCTTGTTGTTTCGGTCCCATATTTGTAAAGGTTGGTTATATATTACTTCTGTGTTGCCGTTGACATAACAACACGTTCTCATCCCAACTCGTCACATACTGACGCTTTGTCAGACCCCTCAGCGTCACTTTCAGTAAACATGTGCTTAATGTTATGAATTAAACAAAAACACTTGCTTAGGTTTAGGCAACCAAAACTACTTAGTTAGGTTTAGGAAAAAAACAACATGTTTGTGATAAAATGACTATGTTTTTACAGTTAAAATGTGACTGGACGTTGTGAACACAGGACACCAACAAACAGCTGATTGTAAAACGTAACACATGGGACACAAACAGCAGCCTCCTGGATGAAAGCCTTGCGTTTGTTGGGAACAAGGGCTGCGTTTTGATATTGACATTCACAAATTGACTCTCCCAAAACTCGTATTCAGCTGGCTAGAGGTGGATGAGAAAATTCACTTTCTACTTCATACATTTAATCCTCATTACCATCCTCTCACCTGCCACCACAATAAAACACCCCCAAGCACGACATTCATTACAGAATACATTACTTTTTTTTCACAGTGGAGCTGAATCCTCAGCAGTGCAGATTGGCACAGCGTTCATAATCATGAGTCATGTGGAGGCGACTCAGGCGAGAGAGGAAAATGAAAAGTGATCTGAGGTTTTGCTGCATGTGCGCTCATGCGTGTGTGGATGGTATTGAATTGAGCCTTGCCCACATCTACAATGTCAGGGGATGTCTAAATGAATCCACATTAAACCAAAGAAAACGTGTATTTGATATGATTTTGCTTTTCAGCTACAACTTGATACAAAATGACACAACTGTCTTTACTGCAGGTGCCTTGTTAGCATTCATTTGGTGATTTGGAGATCAAAATACTTAGACATCTAAGTTCAGGTTCAAATCCAGATTGAGTTCACAGTTTTCATGTTCTCCCCGTGTTAGCGTGGGTTTTCTCCGGGTTCTCTGGCTTCCTCCCACAGTCCAAAGACACGCAGGTTAGGTTAACTGTTGACTCTAAATGTCCCGTAGATGTGAATGTGAGTGTGAATGGTTGTCTGTCTCTATGTGTCAGCCCTGTGACAGTCTGGAGACCTGTCCAGCTTTCGCCCAATGTCAGCTAGGATCAGCTCCAGCTCCCACGCGACCCTGAATAGGATAAGCGACTACAAATAATGGATGGATGGATGATTTCTGGGCTACAATAACTTTGTGCTTTGGGATAATGCGACTCCTCCTGGTGGGGGGAAAATGCTGCTAAAGCAATGTTAATTAGACATCTAAAATACTTTTACTTTTCAACCAAATTTAGCCTGCTTTAACCTCTAGAAATTCAAAACATCTAGACAGCGTTTTATTTGCAAATCACCAACTCAATGCTTGCAAAGTGAGTTAACAATACTAGTGTGGTGAAAGTGATTTTGAAAACAGTCTTAAGACATTTCCTAATCGTAACTTTTATGGTATGAAATGGGAAGACCCTGTCTGAAAGGGACTCCTAAACCTCAGACACATACAGTATATCCTCTGTCCCCCCTGTTGGTTTTCTGTATTTGGTTTATTTGTTTGCTGTATTTATTTTGTCTTAGTTTAATTTCTCATTTGGTAAACTCATGTGTGGTCTCCCCTCTTTGTCCAGCCTTGAGCTATGTTGTTACAGAATTAATGATGACATTTATCAGCTCTGTGTTTGGGAGCTCACAGCCCCGTGAGAAATGCTGGAATTTACTGAATCCCATTGGGTACCATCTGTATACAACATAGTGTATTCTGTGTGATATGTTCAGAGATCAGGGGAAAATTTGGAGCTCCTCCAAGGATTGTATTCCTGAGGGAAATACACAGAGGAACGGCCCTTGAAGTTGCAATTCCAGGAACTTTCTAAGATATACAGTAGTCTAGGGATTTCACAATACCAGAAATTTGGTAGTCGATACCAAAACCAGTGCAATTACTTGATTCTTGATACCCAATTCAATACCACGGTAAAAAAAACAAAAACAAAACAATAAATCCCATGTACTTCAACATGCACTCCTTTATTACCATTTGCATGCTGTTTTTTGCGAATTTATTTATTTCTTATTTATTATTTTTTAATCTATCATGATCTGCCGCAAGTTTTCTGGCAAAAACAAAGTTTTACAAGATTATATTTGAAGAATATGATAAGAATGTATTTTTATTGAATAGAGCTTGAGCACATCATAACTCAATGCAACCTCTGTACATTAACTGTTAGCTGCATTATTTAGCCAAGCAGGTCCGTGCTGCCCAATGTTAGCTAACAGCTAACGTTACTAGCTCTCTTCTTGTCGATTTCAACAAGGATTTGTTGTTCACAATGTAGCATCATCAAGGACATTTACAATTGTCCCTGAGATGGCTGGACGCCACTAGTTTGGAGCCGTGATCCCCAGTACCTACGGTGCTGTAGAAAAACGAGTAACATGATGTTTTTAGAATCAGTTCTTGTGACATCACAACAGTAGTCATCACACATAGTGCACACACAGGCTATATGCACATCCACTGACACACAAATACACAAGTTTGACCACGGGAGCAGAAACTGGCCTGCATTTTAATTGCAGAGAAGGACATTGGCCTGTCCATTACAATCAATGATCACATTATATTCTATGCAACAATAAAGAGTCACAAATAAACATCTGCTTCTGACATTATATCACACAAACATAAGCTACGTAAGCTGGGGGAAATATAGTACCAAAAATGATATACAACAGGACTCTGTTATGTTTTGGTTACCAACATGTCTGTACAGTACAAAGGCCTTTGGTTGTTTGGCTTTTGGGAGAAACCGGTTACAGTGTTGTTTTGCTGTACATTGATGTCATCACATTAATTTTATAGTAAGTTCCAAGGCACATAGATCAAATTAACTGCACAGAAAAGTAGTACATATCCATAGCTGTACACCGCCAGAAACAAGCTTGTCATTTTATTTCTTTGACCAACAGAATGACTCATGCCTCACCCGATTTGACTGTTATCAGGCCATTAAAGGTGCGTTACGCTTGCTATAAGCATCACAGATGTGGGTCAGTAGGGGCCTACTACATTGTGAAAGTGAAAGCAAAACTTAAACGTTCTAACACGTTGTAAAACTGCATGAAACGTTAAGTTTTTAACAGAAACAGAATAGCTTCTTTAGGTTTAGGCAACAAAACCACTGAATTAAGTTTAGGGAAAAGCATTGAGTCTTAGCTTAAAATATCTACATTTGAAAAGTTGAAACTCAACACTTGAGAACGCATGTGAATCCCGGTCTATTGGGTGAAAGCCCAGTGTTTTGCAACCCATCCATCACCCTGGACCTCCATCCCATATGGAGTTTCATGCTGTCTATATTACAGTGCCTCACTTCCGCTCTTGCTCCTGTCATAATTCCTATGGTAGCTAGACGTCGCTGTCATCTTCTTTTATTCCTTCTTTCTGTGATCGATCATGTGAATACATGACGGAACCTACTAGTGGGTGTAGCAGGGCCCTTCTGACCCACATCTATGAGCCTTATAACCACTGGTAACACACATTTGATGTCCTGATAACGGTCTAATAGGCTCCTGATCATAACTTAAAAATCTACAAAGTTGCACCTGTTGTTGCTAAAGCTGATCCCAAACTCGAGTGCATCTCTGTACCTTTTTTTCTGAGAGTGTATCTAACAAACATAGATGGCCACCCAGTAAGTATGTAACACTGGTTTTGGTTTCGTGAGGGGACACAGAAAGTGAGATACGCAACCCTCTCCATGCAAGAACAAGCAGAGGATACCACAAATACATAGATAATATTGAACGGTGCATCCTCAGGAGTGCACGTTCTAGCCCTTCGCAAATTAACTTGTGTTTCCGAAAGAGAAACGGAGCGCAAGAAGGCGGAGGTTTCCCCCATTCCTCCGCTTCTTCCTCTCATCTGTACACTATACAGTGTGGCAGGAACCAGACAGAAATCCGGACAAATGCCCCTTTTTCGCATTTGGCGTTGAATCGCACCCAGCGAACAAAGCCATAGCCGTGTCGACCCAAATTACTTTTAGTCAGAACACAACCTCATTTCAGAGAGATAATTAGGTCTTGATTTCACAAAATTACAAAGGAAGCAATGACTACGGGCACCGTCTCAGTGCCTCAGCTGTCCTTTTTAGCGCTACATTTACACTGCTTTTGGCACAAACCGTCTTTTCAACATCTACTAAGCATCACAATGGTCCATTAAGTACATTAAGTCCATTAAGTATGTCCAAATAGCCGGCGGCAATGGCAGGCGTAGTGTGTTTCCTTCAGCATGGTTCAGTTCATTTCCGCTCCGTTGAGTTTGGGTGGGTGTAAAATATGTGTCAGCTCATATTATTCTTCACCAGCTGTGCACGCGAAAGAGAGAGAGAGAGAAATAGATAGGATGGAGCAAAAGTAATTAACTGTGGATGACGAGACAATAGTTGTTGTACTTCAGGCTTGAAGGTTCTAGTATTCGCAGATGTACAGAAAGATACAGCATGTTTCAGGGTCATTCACAGGTTTTCTACTGTACATGTGATAATCGGATTGCAATTCAGACATGTTTCTGGTTGTAGGTTTCACACATAAAGCCTTTGGTCTTGATGTGTCACATCATTACATACACAGTCCACTGGTCAAGGTCAGTATGTGTAGTGGCCGTTTTACCACACTCCAAGTTCCTACGCCACTTAAGGGCCTGACAAACAAAGCCAACTGTCGGCCGTTGGATGGTTTGGTGCCGTCGGTGAGCGTCCGTCGTGTCCTGGACCATCAGCTCTTCTCTGCCCGTGATGGAGGTTTTTCGGCCGATTCAGCATGTTGAATGAATCAGTGCACGAGAAGAGAAACGGAATTGAGAAGTGAGGAAAGCAAGCCTCAAGTCTGATCAATCCAATACACGGATATTTTCACAGCGACATGGCCATCTGGAATTAAGCTAAGTGGGGAGTGAGAGTGGTGTGAAAATGGTCACCAAACGCCGCTTTGTTTCATGTACGTATCATAACAACAGCTTTTATATCCACAGTCCTCAGTTGTCTGGTTTCCGTTTTTGAATGACGAATATAGACTACCGCGACCTGCTAGTAGGGAGAGTTATTTCCTTTCACGCAGGCGCAGAACGTACGTGCTAGCTGGCCGTCGGCTGTAGTCTTTGCGGTGTGATAAAGTCCAACTTGTTGGCCAAAACAAAGGCGATGTGAGGCGACGCGACAGGCGGCCTTCGTTGACGCTAATTCTCTGATGTTGGGTTGGTGTGTCCCCAGCTTTAGTCTGCAGGGTATATCAGTTCTGACTCATGTTCCAATTAATTTCAATCCTTTTTTTGTGAAGACCCAGTGTACTCACAGGAGGCAGGGAAAACTTGAATGAGGGTTTCTTTGAGAATCACTTACAACGTCACGGCAGGTGGTTTCTATCAAAGTTACATCTCGTCGGTCCACTGCCGACTTGATGTTCCATATAGGTCTAGGTTAAATGTTATAACACTATCACTGTACGCTATGATATGCTATATATATATATATGACAGCCAATAACTTGTTGCGACCCACACCTACGCAGTTTTTCAGTGCGCATGGCCAAAGAATGTTTTTGACTTAATGTAGTGGCCATTTCCCCTGCCTCCTGTGAGTACACAGGGCTAAGACTAAGTGGCGTAGGAACTTGAAGCATAGTAAAACGGCCACTACAGTATGACTCCTTGATGCAGAACTGGTCACCCTCATCATCTTCTGCATTACTCAGACAATAGTGCGAGGAGCTTACGTCTGTGTGACACATGTGTGAGCAACTTAGCTAGAGGGTTTTTTTTGTCTTCAAGGAATTGCTTGAATGCGTCTGCGAGTGTGTGTTCCTATTTTGACCTGTGAGTGAAGATGGGGCTGACCCTGCTACAAATACTACTAGAAGTGACAGCACAGAGACGGTGCCATGACAAATCATTTTCCGCAGTAACCTCCCGGGACAAGCCCTGTCTGGCCCCTCATCTCTTTTGATTGCGCTGATTGATGGCTTCTAACTTGACCGATACAGCCTTCTGGGACCAAGTGAATCTGACACCAGCAGCAGCATATGGCGGGTGACCTTATTACTATAGAGGCTTTGCAGTATTGATAAATCTCCTGGCAACCAGGTGTGGCTCTGTCATGGAGGTCCCTTGGACAAGCCACTGTGCATAAAACAGCCTGATAGCTAAAACGGAAATAGATAAAATAGCTCATTTAGTCAGCATTAACGGAGTGATAAGGTTTCCCAATTCAGGTTGTTGTGACGTGGTCTTTTGTTGTAGCTCCTCTGACTCTTGCTCTTGTAGGAAACTGCAGCACAGTGGAGTCAGCCCAGTTAGCTAAGCAAAGTGCTATTGTTTTAGCTAGCTAATTAACCAGTTCACTAATTTATAAAAGCTGATAATGACGTTGAATTATGGGAGTTGAGGTTAGAAGCTGATAACTGTATATCTTCATTGGAGCTCTTTCAGAATGTGTATTTTCCAATTCACAGCACCAACCTACAGTCGAAAGGCCTTTGTGCACCTTTTTGTTCGAAATTGTCGCATGTTTAAAATAAATGACATCATGTTTAGCCCTGCGATGGACTGGCGACCTGTCCAGGGTGTACCCCGCCTTCGCCCAATGTCGGCTGGGATTGGCTCCAGCCCCCCCGCGACCCCTAACGGGATAAGCGGTTGCAGATGAGAGAGATGAGAGACATCATGTTTACACACCGACTCTGAAACTTCCAAGTGTCGTTGGTCACTTTTCGGAATAGGTTTGATTTTCTGCGTTTTTTCGCATCCATCAAAAGCCAAAAGAGGGTTGTTTGACCACCCAGAGCAACCGTTCGTGCAAACGTCATCACCCAAAATGACATCTGATTCACATCTCCCAGCACTTTACATTAAAGAAATACAGAGAGGCGGAATTTAACGATATATTGTGGCAGGTTGATTGCAGAACAGCTCGGAATCGGGGGTGATCACAAAACAAAGGGTGTACTAAAGATTAGACAGTAGTGATTGTGCTTAACAATAGCTTCTTGCTAATGTCATTCATTCATTCATAAGCCCTGTTGGGGACCAGCGCTATTTCTTGCACGGCACCCACATAATTAATTCAGTTTTGTCTTGTATTGCGAATTTTTGCAACAAAGAGAATAATAAAAACGCATCGGACTCAGTGTGCGAGTAGCTTAGTGATTTGTATTGGATGACAAATTAAAAAAACGCTTACGAAAAATACAGACTTGGTGTGCAAAGGCCTTAAACCATGCTAGCAGCTCTGTGGCTGTACTCAAGCTCAATGCTAACATCAGTGTGCTAACACGCTCAAAATGACAATGCTATCATGCAGATATTTAGCAAATAATGTGTACCATGTGCACCATCCTTCAACGTGTTAGCATGCTAACATTTAGCACTTAACACAAAGTACAGCTGAGCTTCATGGGAATGTTAGTTTTGAAGGTATTTGGTCTTAAATTAAAGTGCCGGACGAATACAAAATTTTACCTGATGCTGCTACATGTAAAGTTAAGGGATCAGTCTGTACCATGTTTCATAGCAATCTCCATCCAATAGTTGTTGAGACATTTCAATAGGGAGCAAAGTGGTGAACTGACAGACATTGCCACCCCTTGAGCCATGCAGCTAGCACGGCTATAAAAAAAAACATGGGAACCTCCATGATCTTCCACTGATTGATTGATTATTCCATTAATCTGTCTGGCATCCTGACAGTCTTGTGTCTCTCAAGACGCTGCTAATTATAAATGTATCGCTGCTGCCTGCATTATTCACCCAGTGTAATGAAGGCCACTGAGAGATGTGAGATGCATCGAGTAAAGGTCACGACAGGTTAGAAGTGGTATTGGGTATACAATTATATGAGCATACATGAGCATACATGGTGGGAATGTAGGCCGCTGTTTGATTAGCCAGTGTAGAAAAGACTGCCATTGCACTGAATCCTTTTCTGAGTTAGTACAATATATGTGATATGTAAAAGTACTAAGGGTGTGGAGTTTGAAAGACGTGGGCATTAACAGACTGCGAGGGTCTGAAGAAAGATGTTATCCAGTT
>CAKAOI010034282.1:0-18320 GCA_916701655.1 Sebastiscus albofasciatus | reverse complement strand
TGTCTCAGTTTCATACATGTTGTGATTTCCTGTTGATGACTTCTCATCAGACCGCCGTCTCCAGACCGCCGCCTCCAGACCGTCTCCAGACCGCCTCCAGACCGTCTCCAGACCGCCTCCAGACCATCTCCAGACCGCCGCCTCCAGACCGTCTCCAGACCGCCGCCTCCAGACCGTCTCCAGACCGCCTCCAGACCGTCTCCAGACCACCTCCAGACCGTCTCCAGACCGCCTCCAGACCGCCTCCAGAACGTCTCCAGACCGTCTCCAGAACGTCTCCAGACCGCCTCCAGACCGTCTCCAGACCGCCTCCAGAACGTCTCCAGACCGTCTCCAGACCGTCTCCAGAACGTCTCCAGACCGCCTCCAGACCGTCTCCAGAACGTCTCCAGACTGCAGAAACAACAGAATCAGTCTACAGATGACTAAAACTACCTAAAACCTCGTAGCTAGGAGGTCACGGTGGACGTTATCAACAGAACATATGATACTGATTATAACCTGAATGTCAACGACGTCCTGTCCTCATTTACGACAGGACGTAGGAGACGTAGGAGATGACAGGACGTAGGAGATTACAGGACGTAGGAGATGTAGGAGACGCAGGTGACGACAGGACGTAGAAGACGTAGGAGATGACAGAACGTAGGAGACGCAGGAGATGACAGAACGAGAAGACGTAGGAGACAACAGGACGTAGGAGATGACAGGACATACTGTAGGAGACGTAGGAGATGACAGAACGTAGGAGACGTAGGAGATGACAGAACGTAGGAGACGTAGGAGACAACAGGACGTAGGAGATGACAGGACATACTGTAGGAGACGTAGGAGATGACAGAACGTAGGAGACGTAGGAGACAACAGGACGTAGGAGATGACAGGACATACTGTAGGAGACGTAGGAGATGACAGAACGTAGGAGACGTAGGAGATGACAGAACGTAGGAGACGTAGGAGACAACAGGACGTAGGAGATGACAGAACGTAGGAGACGTAGGAGACAACAGGACGTAGGAGATGACAGGACATACTGTAGGAGACGTAGGAGATGACAGGACGTAGGAGACGTAGGTGATGACAGAACGTAGGAGACGTAGGAGATGCAGGATGTAGGAGATGACAGGACGTAGGAGATGACAGGATGTAGGGGATGACAGGACGTAGGAGATGTAGGAGATGACAGGACTTCCTGTTGTCTTCTACGTCCTGCCGTTGTCACCTACGTCTTGTCCCATCATCATCACCCACGTCCTCGTGTCCGCTCTCATCCACGGTAGAAATGAACCGTGGTTCAGGGTTCAGGTTCCTTGGTTACCTGAACACACTTTGACCGCAGAGATCAGATCAGGAAGCGGTTAGAAGAATCATTTCTGTATTTTGGAAAGTAAATAACAAACAATGTGTCTCATTGTTTAGAATGAATCAAGAGGTTTTAGTTTCGTCCCTTTGTGAACTAACAGAGCTTCAGTTTCTCTCTCCGGTCACCAGAGACCAGAATGCTTTGCAGCTGTCGGTCGAGTAGCTCCGGGTTCACCGGTACCTGGAACCTGCATGTGGATCCAGATTTAGATCCGGGAGTTTGTCTCGGATGTGGGCAGAGAACAATGTGACAATAGCTGCTCCTGAGAGGCCTTCAGGCTCCGTCCTCTACTGAAGGCTCTTCACATGGACCTGCTGTTACAGACGCCTTTAGTCATCCACAGGTTTCCATTTTAAGGCTGAACACGTCATAACGTGTGAAGCAGGTTATCCAACTTCAATCACTCTGTTGCCTGGACTTAGACGATGTGAAACCTGTAATTCAACCTCAATCTGATACGACTACAAATGGTGCACAAAACGTGTCGTTCAGACTCCTCGGTGGATTAAACTGATGTTTCCAAGACAAACTTTCTCTGAGCAGATTCATTCTGCCTGAATGTCTGTGAGGAAAGATTCCTGAGTCGGACTCTCTCTCTCTCTCTCTCTCTCTCTCTCTCTCTCTCTCTCTCTCTCTCTCTCTCTCTCTCTCTCTCTCTCTCTCTTTCATATTCTGTCAACCGGATCGATTTTTTGTGTCACCGCTGCTGTTTTGGAGGATTTATAGTTTTTATCTTTGGCTCCGGTCTAGAATGCGAATTATTCTTTTCAAAACAATAAGTTCAAATCTCTGAACAATCAGTTTGTTGTCCACAACAGGCGTCGTTACCTACGTCCTGTCGTCATCACCTACGTCACGTCGTCATCACCTACGTCCCGTCGTCATCACCTACGTCCCGTCGTCATCACCTACGTCCCGTCGTCATCACCTACGTCCCGTCGTCATCACCTACGTCACGTCGTCATCCTCTACGTCACGTCGTCATCACCTACGTCCCGTCCACATCACCTACGTCCCGTTGTCATCACCTACGTCCCGTCGTCATCACCTACGTCCTGATTTCATCACCTACATCCTGTCGTAGTCTCCTACATCCTGTCTTCATCACCTACGTCCCGTCCACATCACCTACGTCCTCACTTCATCACCTACGTCCCGTCGTCATCACCTACGTCCTGTCGTCATCACCTACGTCCCGTCCACATCACCTACATCCTCACTTCATCACCTACATCCTGTCGTAGTCTCCTACATCCTGTCATCATCACTTACATCCCACCGTTGTCTCCAATGCCATGCCTCTAACATCACCTCTCCTCACCTACATCCCGCCGTCGTCACACGACATCTCCTACGTCTCAACAAGTACAGTCAAGCGGACAAACACAGAAGACTCTTCTCACGTTTCATCTTCATCTCATCTGATCGTTCCAACACGCAGATATTTACACAGCGACATGAACATCTGGAATGAAGCTAAGCGGTGAGAGAGAGTCGCTTTCTTTCGTACGTATCATAACAACGGCTTGTATATCCGCCGTCCACGGCCGTCGGCTGCAGTCTTTATGGTGTGTTCAAGTACAACGAAGCCGATGTGTAGCGACCCAATTGGTGGCCTTCATCGCCGCTAGCTCTCTGATGTCCCCAGCTATAGAATGGAAGTGAACGGGAGGTGAATGTTGATGTGTGACCGTGTCTTCATACTGTATTTATGTCTTGATCTCTGGTTAAACAGTTGAACACAACTGAGTTTGAGGTTTCCTGATAATTAACGGATCAGAAACAACTACTTCCTGCAGCCATGTTGAAACCTAATCCCCCAGAAACTGTTAACAGCTAATGAAACCAGGTTGGACATGGAGGTAATTCATAGCAGAAAAAGGTTATATTAGCTTTCTAATTTAGCAGCCATAGCGTCTGTGATTGGTTCGGAGGAGTGGAGTCACCCTGAGAGACGACGGAGAGAGACAAAGAGTGGTTTAATTCCCTCGGTGAAGGCCGGAGCTGCAGGAGAAACCAATCTGAGAGCTATTATCTTCTTCTTCTCTCATCAAATTGGAAGCAGGTCTGATTTGGCCTTAATCGAGCTAATCTCCCCCGCTGCTTCTGCACAAAAACTGGCTGCAGCTCAAATCATTTCCCTGCCTGAGGAAGAATATTGGTCATTTTCTTTTAGCACCAGGACTCTTATTAAGAGCCATCTCTAATTTTCTCTCTGTCTCACTGAGGGGTTCATGGGAGGAGGAGGAGGAGGAGGAGGAAGGACCGGGCGTCGGCACGTGATTACGGTTACCTAGACGACGGTCCGGCGGTGCCCCGGGATCATGGCCGGCTGGGGTGATGGAGAGCGGAGGGAGAGCTGAAATTGCATTCCATTAGTGCTAATACAGAGACATTAAGAGTCTTGTCTGAAGCACCGGGCCCGCTAACGATTACGGTCACTAATTCATCCAATCAGCTCGCGAGCAGACGCTTCATGAAGTCATAACGACCTCGATGCCTCTCCTCGCCGGCTATTACCGCCGTGATTGACAGCAGCCAGCGCTTTGTTTTAAACGGAGGGAGAGAGGAGAGAAAGGCCAAGAGGAGAAAACCATTTCTCCTCCATCATGACAGCTCTTTATGTTAAAGGACCAAACCGGAGATTCATTACCTGCATCCTGTTGAGCCAAGATAAACTCTCAGACTGATTCAACTCACAGAGAACTGAAAATAATCCATGTCAACAGAGGGACATGGTGCTGCAGTTGGAACCCATTTTCATCCACATATCTGGAGGTCAGAGGTCAAGGGACCTCTTTGAAAATGACCATGACAGTTTCTTCATCGTCAAAATTTAGCGTAAGTTCAGAGCGTTATTTAGCCTCCTTCAGGACCAGCTGGTCTGACCTGGTTGGTACCGATGGATTCATCAGGTTTTGTAGTTTCATATGATACCAGGATCTTCACTCTAGCTTTAATATTTTTCTTGGTGTTTAACAATAAACATAGTAAGAGAAAATAAAAATAAAAATAAAAAAACAAGTACTGCAAAAATCAAGAAACATAAATAGAAAAATAGAAAAGTTGTCAATAAAAATACGAAAAATATTATAAAAAATATGTAGGAATAGAATAAATAAAATAAAATAAAGAAATAAAATACAGAAATAAAGCAAGTACTGCAAAGCTCAAGAAACATAAAAGAAAAAAAGAGAAATTTAAAAAATTTAAAATTTACAATATATTTGTTGTTAAAGTTAAAGATCTATTCCGTTAATAGAGTTAATAAATAAATAAATAAAGCAAATAAATAAAGCAAGGATGGCAAAGTTCAAGAAACATAAATATAAAACAGAAAAGGTGTCAATAGAAATTCGAAAATATGTTTTAAAAAATATGTACAATATATCTGTAAAATGAAAGATCTATTAAGTTAATAGAATGAATAAATAAATAAATGAAGCAAGTACTGCAAAGGTCAAGAAACATACATATAAAATTAAAAAAATGTAAAATTAAAATAGAAAAAATTTTGTATTGTAAATACAATTTGTCAATGAGAATATGAAAACATATTATAAAAAATATATACAATATATTAGTTGTTAAAATGAAAGATTTATTAAGTTAATAAAGTAAAGAAATAGAACAAATAAATAAATAGCTAAATAAATAAATAAATAGTCCCCTACAACCTAAACATCACAAAATGTGTTAAAGAAATTAGTGGCGTTAAAACACATTTGCGTCAACGCGTTATTATCGCGTTAGACAGAGTTTTGCAGAGACGTTTACATTTATCTCCGCAAAAGAAGAATTAACGCCTGAAACTAAACTTCGCAGACTGCACAGGACACTTTATGACGTATTATCCCATAATATTCTTTACATATCAAACATTCATATTAAATATAAAAGCAAAATGTTCACTCATTGTTTTATATTTAGTTTTATTTACTCCAACGACCTCGGAATCACTGTTAATTATTGTAAAAACAACCGACCAATCAGAGCTCAGGAGGCTCAGGAGGCGGGACCTCAGGTGAGGACGTCATCGGAGCTGTCAGAAAGTGACCACGTCTTGTTTTTTATGTTTGATGACTGCTTGACACAGCAGACTGAGATTATTGGATGGTTTTTTTGTCTCTGCTGAGAGGGTGCTGAGGTGAAAGAAATCATTTAGAAGAGAAAAGAGTGAAACGATTGGATGTGACCTTTAAAGAGACACGATGAGAACATGGAAATGAGGAGGTGAACAGCGAGCGAGGAGGAGAATTAACAGGGATGACTGTTCCCAGATCAGACGCCGTCTGCGGCCCTCGGCTCACTTTACTGCGCTCTGACATTTGAATGACGTCTCATGTCTGCACGTTACCGCGGATGTGAGTCCAAAGGGACTTCATTACACACCGGTTGATCTCAGTTGTATTGAAATAATTAGAATGAGTCATGAGATTTATTTTTGTTGAGGTCAGATGACGGCGTATTCTGTCGTTTCTCCGGTCTTTGAGTCCGTTAGACATCTGGTCCCAGTGTGTAAATATACTGTTTCTATACTTATCTGGGACAGACGGTCGTCTATAGAAGCAAAGGAAAGTACTTCACACTTGATGCTGAACTTTAAATATCGCTTGATTTACAGCATTCAACGTTTTAACTTTGAAAACATCCATCTGGAAATTTGATTTAAAGGGACAGTTTGTAAGAATCAGAAATGTCTTGTGAACAGCGACACCTCAACTAAAGTCAGCGTCCTGTTGCTGGCCTTGTGCTCGCTCTACATAGACATGAAGGAGCATCACTCAACACAGAGAGGAGACACACGTCAGCTAAAAGCACAGCATCACTCTAGAGTTCAGCTGCTTGGCAGTAATGTTAGCTGACCAGACCAAGGGCTCTCCATCAATCACTGCTGATCCTAGTGGTGGCTTTTCCCGCCTCAGCCTCCCGACCGCGGCCGGAGGGAACGGGGGAGACGCCGGAGTTTTGGTCGGAGACGATAACGTTTCTCTCCGCAGAGCCCCGTCACTTCACGAGACACGGGAAACCTCTGCTGGTCTGGAGGAGCTGCAGCAGTTATTTCTGACCAAACGTCCACTGAACATTCACTAGATATTCTCAGAGCTACACTAACTCTGCTGCAGTGTGGAGTGAGCAGCATGCACGGGAGAGGTGGAGAGAGACAGAGAAAAGGAGCGCGGTGTGTGAGTGAAGGCAGGCAGAGGAGCAGAGGAGCAGAGACTCCGGTCCTGGAGACCAAAGCTACGGTCTCCCCCGCGTCCTCCGACCGCGGCCAACACTGTTTAACAGACTTCACTAGAGACAACCAAGAGGTTTTGGTGAAGCACTGGAGTTTGTGTTGGAGTCTGAGTCTGAACAGCGGAGACACGCGAGCGACCAGGAGACACCGACCAGCGATGATTTATACAAGACGTTACAAACAGTCCCTTTAAGAAAAAGGTTTTGTCGGGAACAAAATGAATGTTGGAGGCGGCGTGGTTTAAAAACATTCTGACAATTTGTCCTTGATGATTCCTCTTTTGTCACAAACCCTGATGAAGATATATAGAGACCTATTTTAAAGATCTATAGCACATGGTTTAAAGTGCATTTAGGGTGCGTTCAACTCCACTTTTGCTAGTTAACGTCACATAATCTGAGTGTAAAGTAAAGCCCAAGAGACAAAAGGGGTTGTATTTAGTCTCTTAATTAATTATAGGTGTGTTTTGGGCGTAACGGGGATTAAACCAATCAAGAGTGTGATCTCCCATTCCCTTTAATAGCCAGGTGTGCCTGCACATCAGTGCATTGCTATTTTAAAGGCAGATTCGCCAAATTGGAGAAGCAAGTGGTTTTCTGATAAACTGTTTTTAAATAAAAGGAAAATAGAGATTTGTCAAGTATTTAATACTCTTGTGAATCAATTAACAACAAAACAATGACAGATATTGTCCAGAAACCCTCACAGGTACTGCATTTAGCATAAAACAATATGCTGCCATCATAACATGGCAAACTGCAGCCCAACAGGCAACAACAGCTGTCAGTGTGTCAGTGTGCTGACTGGACTATGACTTGCCCCCAACTGCATGTGATGATCATAAAGTGGGCATGTCTGTAAAGGGGAGACTCGTGGGTACCCAGAGAACCCATTTACATTCACTGATCTGGAGGTCAGAGGTCAAGGGACCCCTTTGAAAATGGACATGACAGTTTTTCCTCGTCGAAATTTAGCGTAAATTTGGAGCGTTATTTAACCTCCTTCATGACCAGCTGGTCTGACCTGGTTGGTACCGATGGACTCATCAGGTTTGATAGTTTCATGATACCAGGATCTTTGACAGCCCTAGAAACAACTCACAGTCCTTACAACCTTAACTAATCACCGGTTAGATACGTTCGCCGTTTAACTGCGTATTCCCTGCACTACTGCTAGCTAAATGTTACCTAAAGCTGGATAACCATATCCTCAGATTACCTTAGATTACGTCACATGAATCTTGAAACACCACTGCACAAAGGCACCTAAATCTACAGCTCAAACAGCTGTAATGTCCGTCTGAGTCTCCATTCCACCATAAAATATGCACTTTGTGCAACGAACTGGCAACCACCTGTTGTGAAGTGAATGTGATGGAATGACGGAGGAAGACATCTAGTGGTTATCAATGTTATGAATGTTATCAATAGCACTTTTATTTTTTTCCATTTTAAACATTACAAGCAATTAACAGACAATAGATGGAACAACTAACGTGATTATGGGAAACAAAAACGTACGAACAAAAGACTGATGCAGTAAAAACTAAATCAGGCAGCATATCGTGTTGCTATTGTCACTTTCTTTTAAACATATTTATAGTAAAGTGTATATTCTTTATTTTGGTTGCAGCACTTCTGGATTAGTCAAACGCACACAGAGAGAAGTTTAAAACAGCAACTCTCCAGTAAATGTCAGAAGTTGTTGAAGTTTGTTGAAGATGTTTTTCAGGTTTTATTTCGGGGACGAGCTGATGAGACGATGAGACGATGATCTCTGTGGGGGAAACTGGATGTCAGCCGGTGTCAGAATGTTTCAGTGTTTCTGCGCCGTAATTGAAAATTATGGTGAAAAAGTAATTTCAAAAAAGCAAATTTAGACTTTGAGAAGTGTCTCGCAGAAAAACAAGACTCATTAAAAACTGCAGCAGCCTCCGTTCTCACTCAATTAAGAACATCACTGGTGGGAATTAAACCGTAATTACACAGACTGCTGCTTTTATAGCTTTAAAGCACAGAAACAATATTATATATTAATTTATTACAGTTCTCTTTGTGGTGAAGATGTGTTTCTACCGAATATTCAGGTGTCACTTGGAAATTAAACCTCAAAGCTTTAATTCAGTCTCTGCCTCCGCTTCATATATTAGTTAAAATACACATTTTAGTCGTGTCACCAGGTTTTCACTCAATCCTATATCACCCCGACGCATTCATCGCTCTAACAGGACGTCCCCTCACCAACCTACCACAACCTTTTCCCCGATTCAGTGACAGCGAAGCAGCTTCTAATGCCGGCGCGTCGATAGTCTGAAACCTGCTTATGAAAGTCAGTGTAAATACATTTGTTTGCAGTCATGGAAGCGTCATTGAAACTGGCGCATTGAAATTAGTTGGCTGTGTGTAATAAAAGTTGCCTCAAGTTCACGTGTTCACCATTGAATATTAGGCAGGGTAGCATCACTTGAGTCTGCTGAAGGAAAGGAACGTTTTCTCACTCCCTTTTCTGATTTTCTTAATCTCAACATACAGTTTTGTTACCTAAATGATCTCTTATAGATGTTATTATATACTGATGCGCTGATGTCATTTAGAAAAACACATAAATGCAACATCCCTTTTTCTTTGTCCCAAGACTTTTCAAAGAAGTGGGACGCACACTGTAAAGAATGTCCCAGTAAAATAACAGTAAAGAACTGGGTTGCCTTTATGTTACTGTAAAATTAACATTATTATACTGTCGCTGAAATTTACAGCTTTGTACTGGTAATGAAAAATACTGTTTGAACTGGGGGGTTTTATTAATTTGACAGTATTTTACAGTTAATTTACTGTTTAAAGATACATTATATAGCTGTTTTTCCACCTTTCTTTTATCTTACTGATTTGTTTTAATGCACTATTTAGGTTGTATTTTTTACATACATTTTAATAAACATTATTTTTTGCCTATATGAATAGACTCAGCAGGTTACAGACATAGGAATAGTCACATTAATACAATTAAAGGCACTTGTTAGGAAAAAGGCTCTAATAGACTTGTTGTGTTTTCTAGCTGGCTACAATCACAGAATGAAACCAGAACAACATGTGATGAAGAACAATGAAGATCATTCACTGATTTTACAATCATGTTCAATGTAGGAGCCTCACATGAGCAGATCAGGTCCCAGAATTAAAACAATACTGCATGAAACTGTTACTGATGAGACTTTAGACAGTTGATCAGCAGTAAAGTGATGTTTTTTAACAATTATAATTCAGTTAAAAAACGGCCTATGAGCGTAATTTAACAGGTTTTCTTTTGTATTAACAGTAGAGCACTGTTTTTAGCAATAACAGGTTAATACTGTTGAAATCCTGCCGTAAATTAACAGCAGTTGTTTACAGTGCAGGTCATTCCAACGCAAAGCTCCATCAGACTGATCCTGAGATCTATTACCTCTTTCCGTTGCTTCAGGACATCTTTATTTTCTCATCTTAAAACAACCTGTTCATGTTTTTAATTTTTGTGTATTATGATCCTCAGTTTATTTGTGCTGGGCTGCACGGTGGTGCAGTGGTTAGCACTGGTGCCTCACAGCTAGAGGGTTGCAGGTTCGAATCCGGCTTGGGGCCCTTCTGTGTGGAGTTTGCATGTTCTCCCCGTGTTAGCGTGGGTTTTCTCCGGGTACTCCGGTTTCCTCCCACAGTCCAAAGACATGCATGTTAGGTTAATTGTTGACTCTAAATTGCCCGTAGGTGTGAATGTGAGCGTGAATGGTTGTCTGTCTCTATGTGTCAGCCCTGCGATGGACTGGCGACCTGTCCAGGGTGTACCCCGCCTTCGCCCAATGTCGGCTGGGATCGGCTCCAGCCCCCCCCCGCGACCCCTAACGGGATAAGCGGTTGCAGATGAGAGAGAGTTTATTTGTGCTACAAGACAAACTGTTGCGATTGTTCTTTATGCTGATGATGTAATGATTTATATCTGGTCATGGTATGAGGTGTTTCTAGTGTAACATCAGAGGGCTGATGAGGGTCTGGGTGGGAGATGGTGAGCGACCTGTCTGTATCTGTGTATTTGCACACTGTAAAAAAAAAAAAGTGTAAAATAACGAAAATTGTCCGGCAGCAGGGGCGCCAGAAAATGTCTGTTAAAAAACGGAACAATACTGTCTGTTAATTAACATAAATAAACTGTAAAAAAAAAATGTAATTATCTTTATATAATTAGCCTTTATTATTGTAATTTTACAAGAAATAGAAGAAAATAGAATAGAGTAATACACCATAAATCTACCATTAACATATAAATCACAAATGAAACATGTAATTTTACATTGCAAAATCCCAAATTTACATTAACTCAGAAGTTTTGCAAACAAATCTGTATTTTTACAAGAAATATTTTTAGAATTCCATGAAATCCTTTTCTTCTAACATAAATTAATTGTTAAAAATAGAGTCAGAAACATCTAGAAAACAGAATAATTATCTTTAAAAATGATCAAGAAAAAGCTTAAATACAGATAATTACAATAGTGATTACAAAAAACGCTGTAAATCTAAGACCATTTACGTATAAATCACAAATGAAACATGTCATTTTTACATTTTGTTTCTGTCATTTTGGAATACAGACAAAAAATGTAAAATTTCTTGAAAAACAGCAGTGTATGTTTGTTATGTAATGCTGTGGTGTCTGTATGTGTTTTTATATGTCTGTCTATAAATGAGATGCTACATCTCAAGGTGCTATCCTATCCTTTCAATAAAAATCAGTATATTCTTAGAGACAGTGCTGAAGAGAAGTTAGAACATGCAAACTGCACAGATACCACGGAATGACTCTATAAGCACAATGATTGGCTGAGGAAGCTGTCAATCACGCTTCACCTGCAGCCTAGCCCCGCCTCCTCAGCTCTCAGCAGCCAATGGCAGCCCGGCATACTGAACACCAAGTTCTATCGATGTTGAGAAAAACCAAAACACCTGTAGTGTGAGATAAGAGTCCTGCAGCAGCAGCATGGCCTAAAGCTCTTCATACTAGCTTAACTAAACTAACTCTGATGTCAGAGTTGAACAGGTAAAACAGTTTTCCTCTTTTTATTTGCTCTCTAGTTCAGAGGTTGTCAACCTTTTTGGGCCTAGCACCCCCCATCAAATAAAATGTAGGCTAATTGTCTTCCTAAATATTAATGTTGATTATTATTATTATTATTATGTAGATTATTATTTATTTATATTCTCATTATATTATTATTATTATTATGTAGATTATTATTTATTTATATTCTCATTATATTATTATTATTATTATGTAGATTATTATTTATTTATATTCTCATTATTATTATTATTATTATTATGTAGATTATTATTATTATTATGTAGATTATTATTTATTTATATTCTCATTATTATTATTATTATTATTATTATTATTATTATTATTATGTAGATTATTATTATTATTATGTAGATTATTATTTATTTATATTCTCATTATTATTATTATTTTTTTTATTTTTATTATTATTATGTAGATTATTATTTATTTATATTCTCATTATTATTATTATTATTATTATTATTATTATTATGTGTTATATCATTAAAAAAGCATGTGAATAGAATATATATTTATGAGTTTTGCAACAGTTATAAATTTGACATTCAAACTTTAATTAGGTATCACAAACATACTTGCTAACTTTGAGACCTTAAAAAAGGGATGATTTCTAAACCAGCGGGGGCTTTAGAGTTTCAGAGACTTTGTTTCAGCATTCTGGAGACTTCAAAAGAGTGAAAATAACAAAATAATAACTTCACTGCAACTGCATTTATGTTAAACTTTTAATTTGACCTTTAACTCCCAGGAAAGAAACCTGAATAATTGGCTCCTCTGGTGTGAGCTTGAATGTTGTAAAAGTGTCAGACTGTGGGATGTGTGGAGGGAGGTCCAGAGCCTGGGAGCAGCTGGATGCTCTAGCACCCATGGGTGCTGAGATGTGAGGTGGGAATGGTCAGAAGACCAGCTGAGGATGAGTGCATCATGAATCTTTGGTGTAAAGTTCAAACGCCCCCCGATGTCCTCTGAACGCCCCCTGAGGGGAGTCCCGAGAATTATCTGTAAAACACTCTAATGTCCATATTTTCACCACAATTAAAAAAATGATAACAATATTATACTTACATAGACGTTTATCACGTTCCACTCATTAATTCATTTGTGCACGTGATGTGATAGAGATTGTTCGGGTTCAAAACTAAAGTGGAAAAATATTTTCCATATTCCCAGACAACAAAACGTTTCCTCCGAGGAAAACTCTCTACGGGACTCCCAAACTGTCAGCGTGTCATGAGGAGAATCGGCTGATTAATGTGATTAAAGGGGTGAAAGTAGTGAATGTGATAAGTCATGATGATGAAGTTGATGATGAAGAGGTGTACAGGAGAGATTATAGGTGTACTTTTACCTTGTAGTGGAGTACTTTCAATGTGGTATTAGTACTTCTACTTGTAGTGGAGTATTTTCAGTGTGATATTAGTACTTTTCCTGCAGTAAGGCTTTGAATACAGTACTTGTAATTGTATTCTGGTATGAGTACTTTTCCTGCAGTACTGTGACTCTTCCTGTTAACCTTCATGTAGAAGTTAAAGAGAGTTGAACGCTTTGACTCGTAGTTTGAGGATTATTGTTCGAGGAGCTGAGTAGGAAGACGGAGGACGCCACAGAGAGATGTGACCTCCATCTTGTTTTCACGCTGCCTGTCTGTCTGCTTCCTCTCTCTCTCTCTCTCTCTCTCTGGTCTAATGGATTAAACCGTCTCGTGGCGCTCTGACGGGCCTCCGGTTGAGCCGGGCGGGGCTAAGCGCTGTCACATGTCAGCAGCGGGGGCAGCAGCCGATTGGTCGGAGGGCAGCTTTGCCGTCGTGTTTCCCCCACATCAAACACCTTCTCAACCCGTTGCTTTGACAACCGTCAGCCGGCAGCTGATTGGAGCCGACTGAGGCGGGTTCAGACGAGGCCTCGGGCCGCCACACAGCGCCGAGTCTGAGGATTTCATCTCAGTTAATTTCATATTCTGGAAACGTTAGTTGGCTTCAGTCAAAGATCTTTGATCCTAAAAGTAACTGGTAACGGTGACCTCGTTCTCTGAACGCCACAAACTCAAAACAAAAGTCCAGATATCACTAAAAGTTTTTACATTGAAGTAGAAAAGTTGGTATCAATAAAAACTGGGCTGTAAAAGTAAACACGCTTTAATCAGTCAGAGGTTGTAGCTCCGTTTTAAAGAGAGAGTGAAGATACTGGTATCACATGAAACCTGAGGAATCCATTGAAATCCAATCAAAGAACATTTCCTCGTCACGATTACAAAAGCATAAGCTTAAGATTACATTGCAAGGCCCCACTGTATTAGGTACATGAAAAATCTAACGAATTATTATATCCAAAAGGTGCTTTTATGGTGCTGTTACGACCCATAAAATTATAATGTTCTGTGCTATACTTTATTTTATAATTTGTGGTTGGTGATGTGAAGGCAACCTCATCTCAGGCTCAGAAACTAAACATAATATTTAGTGTGAATAAATCAATAAATAAAAAAATGCAAAAATAAATAAATAAATTTAAAGCTTTATAAAATAAATAAATACATAAATAAATAAAAATTCAAAATTAAACAGAAGAGTAAATAAATAACGGAATTAATACAAAGATAAGTAAAAAAAACAGGTACTTTGCCTCTCTATAAAGAAATGTGTAAAGAAAAGAATACTGAAAAAAATAACTTTGTGGAAATTAATAAGCGGTGAAATGCAAAGGGAAAATCACATATAAATAAATACATATTTAAAAATGAAAATAAAATAAATGCAAAAATAGTAAATACAATTAATAAATAATAAAAATAAATACATAAATAAATAAAATGAAACAGAAGAGTAAATAAATAAGGGAATTAATATTAAATAAAGAAGCAAATAAAAACAGAAATATCAATTTATGTCACATTTTATCATTTATTTCATTTTTTATTGCTATGTATGTCTTTTTTTTATTTATTTTTGTCAGGTTGTGTCCTCCATAGCCCTGCCCTGTGATTGGTGATAATAATAATACGTTTATATTCTGGCTACAGGTGGCGTTGTGTATCTTACAGGCTTCACTTTATTCTATAATTTGTGGTTGGAGATGTGAATGAGTCTCAGAAACTCAACATTATATTTAGTGTTAATGATGCAGATGTCTAGGACACATTTCTAATTAATTTGTTAAACCTATGGAAGGCAAAAAGAGCAGTTACATTATGACGTACAAAGAGGATAAAATGTTTAATTAAATGAAATGTCTCTTCTGCAGGATGATAAATCAGCGTCTGATGGATTCAGAGTGACGGCGACTTGATTCAGACGTTGGGAGGAAGCGAGACGCCTTCAGTCGTCTAAAGAAAAGGTATTTAAACTCGTTTGTGTATTTGTCAGGTGACACTGATGACGTGTCACGTGATGCCAAACATGCAGGTTATTCAGAAGTAGAAAGGTATTTTTAGATGGTCGTCATCAGGATGAATTTATTCTCCGTCTGAGAGGCGAAGCAGCCTCACTTTGATTTTTCTTGATCAGATGTCTTTTCCGTCGTCTCCGTCTCCGTCAGCGGCCGGCAGCCTCTCTCCTCCGTCTTCCCCTGATTTGCCGCTTTGATTCAAGCACCACTGGGTGAAGCAAAATTTCATCAAACTAGTTTCCTGAATAAAAAAAAATGAAGGCGCTTATTTCGCTCTGCGGAGCGCGGCGCCGACAGCTGGCGGAGGCCGAGGCAGAGCGATGGATCCGTGTGACAAACACCAACAGAACCGGCTGATTTCATGCAACACGTTTTGTAGTTCCACACTTAAAAATTTAGATATTTTTATTTCTTTCTGTCCTGAATTTCCTCGTTTTCATCCATGAAACACAAACAACAGGACTCAAAGTGAAGTCCTGCTGCGTTTATACAGGAAAGTATCTCACAACTTCACTTTAGATTTATACTGTCTTTACTTTATATACATATCGTCTTCTTTCCTCTCTCTGGAAAGCACCGGTTCAGGGCTGCAGCTGCACATTATGTTCTTCATTAATCAATTAATCGTTTTATCTTTATATTCAAATATTTTTCCTAGAATTTTTTTCCGCTTTTATGCAAATAAAACTGGAACAAACTCTGGACATCTAGCAGACCGACACCTGCTTACATACCTTCATATTCTATCACGCGTATGCACAGACATAACTATTGTTATAAATAACTAAATATAATAATAATAATAATAATAATAATAATAATACAAATTAAATGGATCAGAATAAATAATTAAAATGAATAAATGCATTTATCTGATACCAGCGTGATAAAAACATATAGTTTTTACTTATTTATTCATTTATTTATTTATTCATATTTATTTATTAACAGCTGTTTACTACTGAGCATGTACGGATGTGATACGATTACTATCTTTGCTGTACGACCTGGCTCAGGTTAAACTCTTTAATGTAAAACATGAACAAATACATACAGAGAATGAACGCCATAAAACTTTCTTTTATTGTTGGATTTTCCACGGTGAAATATCACCAAATGTCTGACGTGTTCCTCGCTCTGACTACCGTTACACTCTCCGCCAGCACCGCGCTGTTGGCGTTTACTATCGTCACATGACAGTCAGTTCTTCTTCTCTGCTCTAAAACAGTAGTTGCTAGTGACAGCCGTGATTCCTCCGGAGCGACGGCACAGTGAAAGGCTGCTGTTTTGGAGCGGAGAAGAAGAATTGATTTTATATTTTCTGTGTTAATAAATGATTTTATTTCCGGTTAAAGAAGTTCTGGGTGAATAGATATCGGTAGATATCGGTAGATTATGGTATCGGTGCGTAGACTGGCGTACTCGCCGATAACCGATCCTGAATTTTGTGCAGTATTGGAAGCATTTCCGAGGATTCCTGATGTCTAGACGTGTTTCAGAGTCGCTGGCTTTCCTCTGGTTGTTTTCTGGCTGTTTGGATCCAAACAGGCCGGCGCCGTGTTCAGGTTACAGCCTTCCTCCTCGCCGCCGAGGCCACATATCCCACAATCCTCCACCTTCCCATCAGCGAAGCAGCCATTAGCTGATTGGAGGCCGTCGATGTGTAAAAATATTCCCGCAGGCCGTCGTCTCCTCGGGGGGGGAGGGGGTCGGCGCTGGTGATACTGGTGATGGTGGCGGCGACGAGGAGGAGGAGGAGGAGGAGGAGGGGGGGTCCATCCATCCATCCATCCGTTCAAATCAGCATTAATCAAGATGGCTCGCTTCATTCCTCCTCGTATCAAATCAGACAAATGATTACTGGCATTCAGCCGACGAGGGCCGTCGACGGCGAGGGGCCGAGCGGCGCCGCAATCAGACCGCTCGCTCGCTCGCTTCCCCGGAGATCCCGCCGCAGAATCACAGTGTTTTTCTTCTCTTAACTAATCGTTTAATGAAAAGGACGATGATTGACGTGCGGGGAAATAAAAGAATTGTGTATTAAGATCAGCGCGACCTGAAAATACTCATCATTCAGTCGTCGGCGTCGTTGTTTTCTTTATTTATTTCTTCTTCTTCTTCTTCTTCTCTCAATCAAGCTCGGTTCCAGCAGAGATAATTTCATTTCCTCTGTGGTGTAAATACTGCAGACTGCCCCGGACACCACAGAAGAAGATTTAATCAGGCTTCACGTTTCTGATCTGAGGAGTTAAACTGTTAACAGCGGAGGACCTGCAGGGACACGTGCTCATCTTCACATTAAACTAGGAGTTCATTTAGTCGCACAGCAAATGCAACTCCTAGTGCTGAACATAAAGAGTTAAAAGGAACACAAGTTTAATACATAAATAAAAACATTCAAATGAATATAGACATTTAAATTAGTAAAATAGAGTATAGTATAATAAAGCTAGTAATGTTTTCCACTCCCATGTTGATAAGAGTATTAAATACTTGACAAATCTCCCTTTAAGGTTCATTTAGAACAGGTAAGAAATGCACGATTCATTTGTGATTAATCCAGATTAAATATGTTAATCAGCCCTACGTATTAAATGTGCAGTTGATTGCATCTGTTCCCAGAAAGCAGAGACCTCAGTGAATCTTTGTGTTCCCACTTTGATTTGTCTGTGACCAAACAAGTGTTGTTTGTTTCTAAATAGAAGTATTGTGAAGCTGAAATGACACCAGGTAGGAAGCTCACCTGAGGAAACGCAAGATGGGGTGGGGGGGGTTTAGCTCCAGGCACATTGTGAACGTATAATTAAAAACACAAACAAACAGGAGCTCATCATGAAGTCCATTTTATAATCCCTCGCCAATTTTTGTGGCAATGTGTTCACTGTCATCACGTTGAGAGTTCTCTGGACATTTTTTTTTTACATTTTTCAGATTTTTTCATAAATTTTTCAAAACAATTGTCCGAAAAAAAGTAACAAAAATGTCCAAAAAATGTCTGATAAAAAGTAATAAATGTAAGAAAAACAGTAAAAAAAATAATAATAATTTAAAAATCTGAAAAAAGTAAAAAAAAAAAAAAAAGTAAAAATAATTTCAGAACAAGAGTTACAAGGATTTCCGAAAAATGTCTTAAAAAAAGTAAAAAAAAAAAAAAAAAAATCAAAACAATGTCCAAAAAGTGCACGATAAAAAGTTAAAAAAAAATGTCAGAAAAAAAGT
>CAKAOI010034281.1:0-13079 GCA_916701655.1 Sebastiscus albofasciatus | reverse complement strand
TATATTTTTGGGAATTGTTTATGTTGACATGACATATTGCAGAAGTTCTAGTTTGTCCAAAGGTTTTTGTATAGTTTAAATAGCCACCATGGAGGATTATGATATTTACCAATTTTTGTTATAGAGCTAGAATATACATTTATTATTAAGACAGGATATAATGGCGTAAGGCAGTCTTTCAGTGCGCATGGTAAAAGGAGGTTTTGAAAGATGAAAGTCTGCGTTAGGTGTGGATCGTATCAAGTTTTTGACCGTGTTATACACCTTGTTATAGCGTATTTTATTACATGGCTTTGTTGAATACTCGATTCTTATTGGTCAATCACGGCGTTCTACGAACTGTTATTTCTTTATAGCAGACCGTTGCTATGTATAACAGACCGTTGCTATGGGCGCAGTTCTGATCTCAGACTCTGGCGGACCGTTTTTCTATCAAATTATTGATTTCTTAAGTAAGTAGCCGAGCAATAAGCGAGATAATGTACAGCTAGCGGGTCATTGTTGTGAAATAAACCCCTTCAGGGTTATGCAATATCCTGTCGGGCTCGCTGTACATTAATCCTTACATAGCATATAACGTTTAACGTGCGGAACATCAAGTTGGTAGTGGACCGGGTGAGATGTAACTTCGTAATGTTGTAATTGCTTCTCAAATATAACCTTGTTCAAGCTTTCCCTGCCTCCCGTGAATACATTGGGTCTTCACAAAAAAGGATTGAAATTAAGGGGAACATAAGTCAGAACTGAGATACCTTGCAGACTAAGTGGCCTAGGAACTTGGAGGATGGTAAAACGGCCACCACAACCACCTTGTCTGACCTTTTAAAAGGGCCTTTTTGATACTTCTAGACTCTCTGCACAGCACTTCTGTAGAGGCATTTATGTGTGGCGTGTGTGTGTTAGGATGTAGGGTGGGTAACCGGCACTAGAGGGAATTCCTTCCTCCTGAAGACTCAGGAAGCAACAGCATGGGCGGAAGAGAAAACAACTTCTCTTTCCAAGGCAAACCCTTTAGAAGTTGTTCCTTTGGGAAAGGAAACTCTCCCCTCACTGTGTCACTGTTAAAAACTCACTTCAAAATAACTCCCTTATTGTCTGCAGCAAGTTTCTCAAATTCCGCTGAGGGTAGAAAAAAAAGTCAAGTATGAAACAACAGACTCTAACAAAACAAGCCATACTGAGAGATGCCAGATGTATGCTTATGGTTATGTCGTACACATTTTTGTAATAGTGAAAGTTGGTATTGGGCAGTGAGACCTGAACGCTGAAGGTTGGACCTTGATCAGAGAGCCGTAATGTTAATCTCAGCAGCTGGGCTGGTATTAGATAACAACAGATTAGGACTTGGATAATCAGCTGTCAGGGAGGGACTCCAACTCTTAACAAGACCTGAGTGTCTTATCCAACAAATTAATGAAAGCACAGAGGCATACACGCAATGTTACCGCTACAATCCCAGATGACAGTGGATGGTATTAGTGTTTCATTATTCATCTCAATGATTTTGAAGCCATATTTTGAAAAAAACACTGCTGGATGGAGTAATAAAAGGCTACCATACCATACCATACCATACCTGCACCATTCTGTACAGTGGGCAATTGGATTAGGTGCTGTGATACAGGCATGTGAGTGGTTTTAACTTGATTTTTTAGGTAGCACACTGTCCAACCTCTGTGACCTAAGCCTCTGATATACTAGCTTGCATCTATACGATGCATTCAAATGCAATTGGTGGTTACCCCGCATATCCTGCATTCTTTTAGAGAGGTAGATGCACTCCATGAACAGTTGGGGCAGCACATGAGGTAAGCAGACTGAACAAGCGACGGCAACAATGGCAGAAAGATTTTAAAGTGTGGAATTTTTTCTGTGGTGATGTCAAGATTAACAATACGGTAACCATGAGTGTCCCTGTGTGTAGTTATGTCTACGCTGTGCAAAATCAAGTTCTCCAGGAAGATATGCCAGCGTACGGCAAGGATGATTTGGCCCTTATCTGCCACTTTATCATCCTCCAAGTTCACATGCAGAAAAGTATGTGGACTAGGGATGTCAGGAGAACTGATACCTCGGTACCAAGTCGGATGCCAAAATTCTGAAATAGTTTTTCGACAGTACCACAGACTAACGGCGTCCCGTATTCCCGGGGATGATAGTGCTACACTGCAAACAACAAATCCGTGTTGAAATCGGCAGGAGGAGTGCTAGTACCAGGAGCAGCTAACGTACGGAGGTTGCATTGAGTTACAGTATGATGCATTCAAGCTCTATTCAGTAAATATGAGTATTGAGTGAAGGTAAATTATAATGTTATCATGATGTGTTCAAATGTAATCTTGTAAAATGTAGTTTTTGGGCAAGAAACTTGACGCGGATCATCAGGGATTAACCCCCTGAGGTTGACGCTGTTGTATACAACAGAAAAGTACTCTATTTACTATTTTTAGAATATCTCCGGAACGCTGCGGTGTAGATACTTACTTTAACCTGCAGCTGCTTTGTCACTACCGTAGCTTTCTAATGATATTCGGAATCGATCGTATTTCTTTCAGAAGGTTTGTAATCCAGCTTGGAACATCAGTGTTTTTTCAGAGACTTCATAAAAGTAATAAATTCAACAATGAAAGTCTTCTGTGAGTATTTATCCGTGTTGAAAGCAGTTGCTGTTGTCCTTATCTGTTAGCTAAAGCTTACAGAAGGCAAGATTTAACCCATTGTGCAGTGGGTCGTGTCTGTTGAGGATGTGCGCAATGGAATAACGCGGCATTCATCCCATCGTAGTAGCTTGTAGGTCCATGCTGTTTTGGTAGGAACTGAAATGACGAGTAATTATTACGGCGAGTCTAATCGATGATGTGTACATTATCATTTGCACACTTAAGTAATAAAGGGGTGAATGTTTAAGTACGTGGGATTTTTTGTTTTTTGGTGGTATTGAATTGTTTATGGTGGTATTGAATTGAGTATAAAGAATCGTGGAATTTCATTGGTATAGGTATCTAGTTGAAAATGTGTCAATGCGAGTGAAAAAATGTGTGCATATCCCGGAGCATTATGAATCTGCTTCATAACATAGAGAGACGAGGGAAAAAAGGAGAGAAACTGAAGTGAAATAACAGACAGAACCAGAGTTTCTGGTGAGTTCAGAGGCTGAGCTGAACACAAACACAGACTTCAATTTCTGTCCTTTTGGGATTCTCAAAAAGCTGCTTCGTAAAAACTCATTGAAAGCTCACATTATCTTAAAAACCTTTCTTATCATTTCAAAATTTCTGGTGTGAAGGTCAATAATTGCAAATGTTGGTTGCAAATGCTCAACTGTTGCTTAACTGTTGACACATGGTGACTACTATGACGCTGAGAATGTAGTGTTGCGTAATTACAGTAGAAGTGTCGCCTTTCCATGTAACTGACAATTACGACACAGGAATCAGCAGAAACCTGGCGGGCAGACAGGGAAGTGAATTCATCTCCCACACACCATATGGTTATGAATATAACAATGTCCTGTCCTGAGAGGAGAGAGGACATCCACATACACCCCCCCACCACCATTAGACAAATGTGCAGCCATGCATAAACTCACATACGGTAGGGAACCTTGTCTAAAGAAGCTGCTCTGTACGTCACAGTCCACTAAGACTACCTGGGACGAGTCGACACACTCCTTTCTCCTTCAGCAGCTGTGGTCAGCTGAGAGTATCTCATAAACAGCAGCTGTTCTCGTAGCTGTACAACCTGTATATCAGTACAGTAAGGTTAATTGACAACTCAGTGAAAGGAGTAGACAAGATTGTTTAAAAAGAAATCTCCTCCTTGTGTGTTATGTAACTGCAGTACATGAGGTGGGCGAGCCGATGCACCTCGCTGAACAGGCTAATCCAATGTACCACAGCGCTTGCCAAAACAAATGCCAAAAGCATTTTCTTGTTGTGTAATAAAACATCTCATGATAATGTTCATTAATAAAAAACTGCAACTTTACGAAAACAACCGTAGATAATTTGTAATTAAACTGAAGCTAAGCTGCTCTGAAATACCTGCATATTTTTAAAGAGATTTAAGAGTTAATCGCAGTTAATCACACATTTTTTATCTGTTCAAAATTAACCTTAAAAGGGAGATTTGTCAAGTATTTATTACTCTTATCAACATGGGGGTGGGCAAATATGTTTGCTTCATGCCAATATGTGTATATATGTATTATTGGAAATCATTCAACAACACAAAACAATGACAAATATTGTCCAGAAACACTCACAGGTACTGCATTTAGGATAAAAATATGCTCAAATCATAACATGACAAATTCAAGCCCAACAGGCAACAACAGCTGTCAGTGTGTCAGTGTGCTGACTTGACTATGACTTGCCGCAAACTGCATGTGATTATCATAAAGTGGGCATGTCTGTAAAGGGGAGACTCGTGGGTACCCATAGAACCCATTTTCATTCACATATCTGGAGGTCAGAGGTCAAGGGACCCCTTTGAAACAGCCATGACAGTTTTCCTTTGCCAAAATGTAACATAAGTTTGGAGTGTTATTTAGCGACAAGCTAGTATGACATGGTCCTGTTGCTCGTGCAAGCCCGTGTGCAAGCGATAACTGAATGTGAGCGAGCATCCGTCAAAACAGTGAGGCGAAACACGTCAGCTAAAACCACAATATCACTCTATATTTCACCTGCTTGGCAGTAATGTTAGCTGACCCGACGAAGGTCTCTCCATAAATCAATGCTGATCCTAGGGTTGGCTTTTCCTGCTTCAGCCTCCCGACCGCGGCCGGAGGGAACAGGGGAGACACCGGCACCCGGTCGGAGACGATAACTTTTCTTGTTGCGGAGCCCCGTCACTTCACAAGACACGGGAAACCTCTGTTGGTCTGGAGGAGCTGCAGCATTTATTTCTGCACAAATGTCCACTGTACATTCACTAGATATTCTCAGAGCTAAACTAACTCTTCTGCAGTGTGTAGTGTGCACGCATGCACGTGTAGAGGTGGAGTGAGCTGAGCGAGAACGAGTGCGCTGTGTGAGTGAAGGCAAGCAGGCAGAGGAGCAGAGGAGTAGAGTACAGCAAAGACTCCGGCCCTGGAGACCAAAGCTACAGTCTCCCCCGCGTCCTCCGACTGCCGCCTACACTGTTTAACAGACGGGCTTCACTAGATATAACTTTGTGGTTTTGGTGCTTCCGTGTAGTTTGTGTGCGCATGGGACACCGACCCGGATTGATTTATACGTGTAAGAAGTTACAAACAGTCCCTTTGAAGAAATTTGTGGCATTAACGAATATGAACTTTGACAGCCCTAGTTCTAGTCAAACAAAAAAAAAATAGTTTGGCCTGGGTCATGTTTGGGGACAACCATGAAATGTTGTGAAGTGATGCTATCGTAATTACTGTGTCTGATTTTGTTCCTATTTCCCACCAGTAGGTAAGCTGCAGAAAATGATTTAGAGCTACAGATTAAAAGGACAAACTCCTCTCTCTCCTTTTATCTGTGGCAGAAGCTGTCCAGTCTAAACAGTATAACGTCGGGTGGTCAAGCTGCAGCGTGCACGATCCCTGTTGTTTTTAGTCCGTGTTGTTTCCCATGACTCTGAGATGAGCCAGAGGAAGCCCAATGTGATTTCCACACAGTTCCCAGGCCCCCAGATCCCTCCCAAACACAGGCCATTACACACAGTTACACATGCACACACTCATAAATCTGGGACAAATATGTGTGTGCATCTGTGTCTGTTTGTGTTACTAACATTAAAAGAGATAAATGGCCTGGACATCCTTTGCTCTTTGATACACACATGCTCCCTCTTAGTTGTCAACCACTAACACACACGTACACACCCACCCAGGCCTGCAGGGCTCTCTGACTAAGGGACAGCTGCAGCTTGTCCAGCTGAGAGGCCCACTGCATAAAACAAGGGCTGACCGCAACTCTGCCTCATACACTCACACTTCAGGTCACTTGCTTTCAGTGGAACCTTTGAGCTTCCTTAAGATGACATCCACTTAACTCGGAGCTTTATTCAAATAGGAAACTTCACTCTGTTTAATTCTAAAACAGTGAAACAACAAGTTGGCTACTTTCTTAAGTGGTTATATGATATCAGTGCAAGTGATAGCAATTATTACGGACAGAAAAAGGCACATGGAGCTTTCAGGTTTCAGTTGTGATGAAGTAATAGGTGATTAAGTGTATTTAAGTTTAGATTTCACAGGATTTGTGGAGCTTAAATTGTAACTTTAAAGGAATAGTGTGAAATACTGTAAAATTGCTTATTCGCTTTCTTGCCAAGAGTTAAATGAGATCGATACCACTCCAGGGTTTCCGCCGGAAAAAGTTGTTAGGACTGGCGGTCCACCTTAAAAGGTCTGCCCACCTCCAGCGAGCAAGCTGTATTTTTGAATGCATTTTCTTTAACCCGTTATCCGATAAAAAACCGTTACGTATAGAAACCTTGAACACTGAGTCTGATGCGTTTTATTGTTCTGTTTGTTGCAAAAATCCCCAGTACGAGACAGCACCTCTAAAGCTCTCTTATTAACATGTTATATCGCGATTCTTTGAATGAAAAATGATTAGTTGTGGTCTTACGGCGAGATACACACTACAACAGTTACCTCCGCCAGTGCAGTAGTGTTCTTTTAGTTTCTTTGTATGTATAAACAAACAGTTTAACAAACTTGATGTCATTAATAAAAACCTGCATTCTGTATTCATACTGTGTACAGATCAGTCAAACGCAAGTGTGTAAATGGGCTTTGCTGCTTAGATGCTGAATGCACATAAGCCATTTATGCCAATTAGGGCTGCAACTAATAATTATTTTCATCATCAATTGATATTTTGGTTATTTTTCTTTATTAACCGTAGCCTATAAAATGTAAAAAAAAAAAATGTGATGAAATTCCAATCGCAATGTCCTAGAGCACAATGTGACAGTCAGTCCAAACAGTCAGTTTGTAATGACATATGACAAAGAAGAGCAGCAAATAGCAGCAACAAAAACAAAACTAGTTGCTGATTATTTTTCTGTTGATCGACTAATTGATTAGTCGACAAATCGTTCCAGCTCTATAATAACGTGATTATCAGGACAATCATCCAATTGCACTGTCCAAACAAATCATAGATCCAATCAGCTACGTAATATTGCCTTTTGTATTAATGTAATAAGTGATAGGATTTGTCCAAAGTTGAAGAAACTGTGTGACTCACAGGAAGTGGTTGGCAAGTAAAAATAAAAATGTCATGGCTGCTTCTGGAAGCTACTCCATGAATCTGGTGGTGTCTGACATTTGATAGGCGAGCTGCATCTGTCCATCCCATCCCTGCCAGTAGACAGTCATCAATATGCAGAGACAACGGCTCTATTTCTGTATGAATATTATTGATGCATGTGTGGGAGTGTGTGTGCATGTACGTGTGTGTGTGTGTGAGGAGTCTGCTTGCATGTGTGTATCAGTAATAGTGAGCAGAGGACCAGAGCGTGACTCATAGGGGAGGTGGTGATGTGTCTTTTTCGTGCTCCTGACTCCCAACCTGCTGCTTCCTGATAAGAGAGCGACTGAGACGGTGGGCTCTGGTTAATCCTCTCTCTGCATCGAGCCTGCCGTCTGCCATAAAGAAGAATAGATGGGACAGACTGGGCATCCATCTTTTCTTCTGGCTTCTGTTTATAGCTCCTGAATCACCGAGGATGGAGTGGGTTGGATGCCGTTGAGTAACTCTTGAGGCACTTTGCTGATTGTATAACAAACAAACAAACCCTTTTTTTTTATTTCTTCCAATTTCCTGTTTCTTAACAGCCCACCTCCCCAGCTATAAATGGGATTAAAGACATTATTAGATAACTTCTGTAAATAATGTTCTTCTCACCACTCTGGATTATGAAGAAATATAGATACATCAAAGATTGAGTCACGTGCAATTATATATAATAGAGGGCTGTCAAAGTTGATGCGATAATAACGTGTTATCTCAAATTCGTTTTAACACCACTAATTGCTTTAAGGCTTTTACGCAATTGATCTTTCGGAGGTTGTAGAAGTCTCAGGTTTAAAGCTAGAATGAAGATACTGGCATCATGAAACTAGAAAACCTAAAGAATCCGTTGGTACCAACCGTGTCATACTAGCTTGTCACAAAGGAGGCTAAATAACGCTCCAAATTTATGTTAACTTTTGGTGAGAAAAATTTGGCATGGTCATTTTCAAAGGGGTTTCTTGACCTCTGACCTCAAGATATGTAAATGAAAATGGCTTCTATGTGTACCCACCAAGCCCCCAGGAAGAGCACCGGGCTTTGATGCTAATTTCCGTAGTGGCCAAACGGCGGTACTACAACTGCGCCTGCTCTATGGGCCCAATGGATGCGGAAGATCGGCAGAAGATCCGGGTACTTTATCTCTCGGCAGTCGAGCCATTTTGGCTTTATGAGCCACTGAGCAACTCTCATAGGAATGAACGGGAGCCCGCCTGTGACGCTGTGTTCAGTTCTCTTTAACTACAGCAGAGGCTGGTGGAAATTACAGTAAGTTTTCAGGCATTTGGTCACAAACCAGAGTATTGGACAAATTAAAATTTTGACCTGAATGATGACACTAGATATGAAGTCCTCTATGTGTAAGGTTACAATGACTGTAAGTCGAGACATTCATACATCAACATGATTTTTGGGTCAACCAAGTGACTGACTGACCAAGCAACCGACCGACCAACATTGCCATCCTACAGTCATGCCACTAGCATGGCTAAAAAACAGTTGCCATATGAATTCAAGTTCTCCCAGTCTGCTGGGAAACATAGCTACTGTACTTTTATTTTCAGAGAAATAACCTAATTAACCAGGAATTACTGGAATTATGCATGGTCCTTGAGTCTATATTTAGATCAGAGTAGGAGACAGAAAAATCCCAAAGCTCAACTCTCATTTTAGGCCAAAACAAATGCCCCTAAACTTACAACAAGTTCAGGCCAGCTGAGTGACATTTGCATGCTAAAATCATCCCTGTGCTGTTAGGTCTTTTGTACAGCACATAGACAAAAGACTAAAGCTTTAATAGATCAATTATGTGTGCTAGACATGCATTGTAAAACATCAATATATATGATGTGATATATACTGCCATGGTAAGAATAGATAACACAATTAAAATAACCACAACTCCACATCTAGACTACATTTTTTTGACTAGCAGATAATAAATCAGACAATGCGTGTAGGCGAGTTGGGAAATAAAAAGAAATGAGTGATGATCAACAATGGAAACAATTCATAAACTGGGATCAAAAGACTTGTTTGTCCAGTGAGAGGACTATTGAAATAAAATAGGAGTAAAAGGGTCATCGAACTGTAATTTGACTAGTACAAACATTATTATATACAGTCTATGAAATGCACCAGGAACAAAAACAAAGCTATAACTAATGACATGAGCAATGTGGATTGAATGGAGGCTGACAAAATGACAATGGTTCATCTTTTCAAGAATGGAAGATTTCAGCTCATTATTGTGCTTTTTACCGCAGAGCTGAGTCATTTCATAATAATTACCCTCCAATTCTTGGTATTCTTTTTAAATACCAGAAGCTACGTGACCTGCTCTTTGCAAGCACGCAGTGTTTTTCTCAGCATTATTACAATACAAGCCTTTTTTCCTGTCGGGTGCCTGGAGAAGGGGAAAGTATGAGGAAAGTTACCTTCCGTGTTGCAGCAGCTGAGAAACAGCACTGCTCCTGAGGTTCACGTCTTCTCACTTCCCCCCCCGCTCTCTCAAATAACACGACTCTTCTGGCAGAGCGCAGCTTGATAACCGCAAACTCTGCAGGCAATCTGAAAACAAGTGCATGTGTGTGAGAGGGATTTAAGTGCAACAACACCATTATACAACATTTTGCTTACTTGTGATAGGGAGGAATTGTTCTAAAACATACAGACACAGATTCTTTCTCTCTTACACACACACACCATATGTTTTGTTTCCAGTGATGATTAACAAAATATTCAAATTTGCACAAGCCTGAACAGCATGTTGGTGTATGTCTCTAATTACAGTTAAGGAGAGTGTAGTTACAGCCTCATGTAATCTTACTCATCTGATGATGATCGCAATCAGTGCCAAACAGCTGTAAGCGGTTTTCCCAAGAAAGAGCTGTCACCAATATAACTGTCACTTCTAGCACTAATAGTACTACCTTTGATTACTACTGCAAGTTTACCAAAAATGATCTCCATTAAACTCACTGTGAAACATCTGAAAACAACTGACTGCACCAGTAATGATTTAGGTGAGGCATTGCAAGGGGGTAAATGCTTGCTGGCAACATGGCTACAATGCCGGTCTCAAATATCTCAACTACTACAGGAAGGATTGTCATTTTACAGGTGCTCCGATCAGGATTTTTGAGGCTGATTACTGGAAGCAGAATCAGACGATCCGATTGCCAATTAGTGTTGCACGGTATACCGAAACTAAAAAGGTATCGCGCCGTTAAAAATGGTACGATAAGCCCATTTTATTAGTACAAGTACTTTAAGATTGACAGTGTTTTAATACGAGCGGTGAGTTGCGTCGATGTGCAACTGCAGGGCTGTGTGTGTGTGTGCAGCGCTGTGCTTTAGAGGACGCCATTAGGATTGGGATCCCGCGGGAGCAGGTGGTTATAACTTTACTGCTGGTGGAGCAAGCGGTCAAAAAATGAACTTTAGTGATAACCAGAAGGATGGAGTCAACAAGTGAAGTTTAAAAGAAGATTAAAGCCGGTCATGAATCTCTCACCGGCTATCAGCAGAACTCCCTGGTGTCGTCCTGATTTTAACAGCTTTTCTCTCATCAACTTTTCACAGAACTTCATCTGAATTTATTATTGGGGTTTCTGTTTTGGAGGCCTCTCGTTGTCTTCCGTGCTGCAGTACCACTTTCTACCTTAACTATTACTAATAGGCCAGCGGGGGCGCTAAATAAAAAAGCCCTATTGAACGCTGTCAAGTTCTGTGTTCTGTCATTTATTATTCCATTACTTTTCCTGATGTTTGAGATTTTTGCCGTGGTATCGTTTCAGTATCGGTATCGAGATATTTAGGCAGGGTATCGTACTGAAGTCAGAATTTTGGTATCGTGACAACACTAACTATAACTCCAAACATGAGGTGTTGCTGCTGTGGCATTCCCACAATAGTTACTCGGTGGGATGGTTTTGCACTCTGGAGGATAAATAGACACATTTTTATCATGTGATAACAACACTTTTTAGTATTTATGTTAGGAAGCTTCTCCATAAATAACTTACAATAGGTTTGCTTATATGGGAGAAAATGAGAGAATGATTTCTCAACATTACCTCAGCACCTTGCACTGAGGTGGGAGAGAGATTGCTGCCTGAGAAAAAGCCAGGATTTGTTCCATGGATAATAGTCAATCCATCAAAAACACCCTTCAACAACAATTCCCTCAATCCACTGATGCCTTCAAATCAAAGGAGCATTATTTCCCCTGGTTCTGTGAGAGCTGGTTTGGCTCAGGACAATTTTAATAGTCCCATGAGTGAAAGCAGAACCACGAGTGTTTATTTATGTACATTCATGCCCTCACTCTCACTTGCCTGCTCTCCCACACACACGCAATCATACATGTGTAGACACCACAGATTGTCCTGGGCTTGAGCATATTTCACACACCATTTGCGAAACTACACAAATACCACTGACCCAGAAGTTAGCCTCTCTGACGACCATATATGGAACGCCACTTCTGGCTCAATAACAAAATGACTCGATAACTTTGATGTTACAGTACAGGGAAAAAGAGGAAAGAGCGAAAACAGAACTAAAAATAGAACAACTTGTCTAAAAAATCCATGAAAGAGTCCAGCTTTTGTTTTCTGGCAAGAGATCATGTTCATTGCAATTACATCACCTCAGAGCCATTTAAGCAGGCCAATAGCAAGCAAATAGTATTAATAAGAGGTTATATTATTATTATTATTGTAATCAGACAACAGCTACAGTGATGAAAGTTATGACAATATCCATAATGGTGGAGAATAACTGAAATTTAACTAAATATGGGCACTTTCAAAAGCATTTAGTCCACTTTAATCCAACTCTGATGCAGTTCAACCCCTGGTTCGGTTTGTTTGGGCAGTTGTGAACGCAGTAATCATACTCCGGTATGGACCAAAATAACCGGTCCAAGACCGCTAGCGAAAGGTGGTTTTGGATCGTTTCCAAGAGGAACCAAATGGCAGGCCACCTGCGCTGGCATTTGTTGAGATGAACACAAGTAAACGACAGGTTAACATGAGTGGGAGATGTTTGCTTGACATCTGGGCCGAAGAAAAGACAAACAATGTGCTAAATAAAGTCTACAAAAATAGTGACTTTTATAAAGTCGTTGGAGATAAACTGGAGGAGAAGGGATTCATGCACATAGATCAGTGCCAGGTCAAAGTGAAAAAACTTTGAAAGCATTAAAGTCTGCTATTCCCTGGAAATCGGAACACCCACCGAAAGCTTCCGCTTGGATGAATGACCTGATGCTATTCCTTAAATATTCTGTTAGACTGTTAACCCAAAAATTCCATGTAACATGGGACCCTTTAGTATCTTATTCCAAAAGGCTTAAGACCCTTCCCCAAAATTAGACACTGTAATTTTATTCGCCATGATTAGCCCACCCCAGGAACCGCTCATCGAGCACTCAACCCACTAGAATGTAGTGTTAATAACTGATGGTAAATAAGCCTATATACTTGAACATCCACAAAATTGTTTATATATTTAAAAGTATATTTTATTTCATTCATTTTGTGTTTGTCAGTGCTTTTTTTTAAATTGACTTGAATTTTTTTTTTTTTATGTTACTACTTAATTTTTAATCATCATTCCCTGTGGAGATATATGTTATTATACGTTATCTTGTCTAGGTAGTGGGGGCGTGGGAGAAAGTGAAAATGTTCAATGTCAAATATTTGTGAACTATGCCCTTTTAAAAATATGTATGTATGTATATATATATATGTATGTATATATATGTATATATATATTTTTTGTATATATATATATATACACATA
>CAKAOI010034280.1:0-33109 GCA_916701655.1 Sebastiscus albofasciatus | reverse complement strand
CCTCTATATGTGTGTATATATACATTATAGCCTACTTTGTATTTTAATATCATTTAACCTTTTACACTAAAGAAAAATAATAATAAGAATAATAAGAACAAGAATAAGAATAAAATCCCAGAAAATAAAAGAAACCACTTCCACTAAAGAAGAATAAGAATAAGAATAAGAATAAGAAGAATTAAATCCCAGAAAATAAAAGAAACCACTTCCACTAAAGAAAAATAATAATAATAATAATAATAATAATAACAAGAAGAACAATAAGAAGAAGAAGAAGAAGAATTAAATCCCAGAAAATAAAAGAAACCACTTCCACTAAAGAAAAATAATAAGAATAAGAATAAGAATTAAATCCCAGAAAATAAAAGAAACCACTTCCACTAAATAATAATAATAATAATAATAATAATAATAATAATAATAATAATAATAATGAAATCCCAGAAAATAAAATAAACCCAAATCCTCGTGTGGAGCCCCCGTGTCCTCTGCAGGTATGTAATGTTATGCTCCCCTGTGCTGCTGTTGTGTCCCACGCAGGGCACGGCGGTGTGAACCAGCTCGGTGGGGTGTTTGTGAACGGCAGACCCCTCCCGGACGTGGTGAGGCAGCGGATCGTGGAGCTGGCCCACCAGGGCGTCCGGCCATGCGACATCTCCAGACAGCTACGGGTCAGTCACGGCTGTGTCAGCAAAATCCTCGGCAGGTAAAAGTGGGGATCCACCACCAACACCTCCACCAACACCTCCAACAGAGCCCTATATATGTGTGTCAAACATCAATCTTCTAGAGCTCCTATATATATACGCGCACCAGCTCTATTTCAGCCTCAGCCATCGGTTATATAGGCAGGTCATTTTTTTTATTTCTTTTTTTTTTTTTTGCTTGAACACAGCAGTTCTGCGTCCGAGATTTTCTATCCATCACCTGCAGCCTTTGCGAGAGAAAAGCATCATAATCATGAAATAAATTTTCGGAGGAGAGTTTACAGCTTATAAGCATTAAGGAGGATAAAAAAAATATATATATATCTGAGAGGAATGTGAGGCTGTGTTAATATTATTGGTGATAAAGTGTATAAAGTAGCATGAGGTTGACTTTGCTTTTTATATTATTAAATAAAAAAAAACACACACTCTACTGCCAAACTCACCTAATAATCCTAGAAAAAGACCAGAACTTTACGCTCCTTTATATTTATCCATCACCTGATAAATTAGCTCTACATCATTTTTTTTTTTTACTTTAGAGCACAAATACTGTGAGATAATATTTTGAAATATATTTTTTTCAGCTATCAGAAGGCATTTCAGAGGTATTTCATTTCACACACACTGAATGTTTTGTCACCAACATTTACCAATAGGTCATGGTGGCATGTCGTGCATGCTACTGTAAAGCTCATGGAGACATGGAAGTGAGCTCTAAACTGTCCTTTTGTTCTGTCCGTCTCACTTGCTTATTATATTGTGTGATTTTTTAATTACACTGCTTTTTCGTTGAAAACCCCGCTCTGTTCACCTTCCAGCTGACACTCCATTAGGCCCATATAACAGCACACTTCCACACCAATTAATAGATTAAAGCAACCATCATGTGTGTAGGTAATATTTTTTTTTGTAACTGCAGAAGGTCGGCAGGAGATTTGTTTTCCACACACACACTATTTAAGCCACCTTTTCCCATCAATCAAGACTGGATTGTTGAATTAAGGATGGATCCATTCAGGAACACTGGCTCTGTCCCCATGCAGGTACTATGAAACCGGCAGTATTAAACCAGGAGTAATTGGTGGCTCCAAACCAAAGGTTGCAACTCCGAAAGTGGTGGATAAAATCGCAGACTATAAGCGCCAGAATCCAACCATGTTCGCCTGGGAGATAAGAGACCGACTACTGGCTGAGGGAGTCTGCGACAACGACACGGTGCCCAGCGTTTCATCCATCAACAGGTAGGTGCAAATCAGTTTATTCTGTCATTAAAAGCATGCAGAATTGTTCCCAGTAAAATTTCTCCTTTTTTTAATTTATTTTGTGCATGCATGAAAAAATGTTGGAGTGAGCCAAAAACAAAAATGAAATGAGAAATAAGAGGGTGCGTAAAAATTGGATAAATCAGCTCCAAAATAAGCAGATTTTTATCTTTACATACAAGAAGTCTGTTAAGAATTTCCCAGTGAAATAACAGTAAAGAACTGGCAGAAGGGGTTGCCTTTATGTTACTGTAAAATTAACATTATTATACTGTCTGTGTATATTATTTTTTGCTTAAATGAATAGACTTAACAAGTTACAGACATAGGAATAGTCACACTAAATACAATTAAAGGCACTTGTTAGGAAAAAGGCTATAATAGACTTGTTGACACTTTTCCCAAAAATGTCTGTCTATAGCTGGCTACAAGCACAGAATGCAAACCATAACAGCATGTGAGTGAAGAACAATAAAGCTAATTCACTGATTTTACAATCATGTACAATGTACAAGCCTCACATGTGCAGATCAGGTCCCAGAATTAAAAAAAATACTGCATGAAACTGTTACTGATGATACTTTAGACAGCTGATCAGCAGTAAAGTGCTGTTTTTTTTTAAGAATGCATTATAGTTCAGCTAAAAAACGGCCTATGAGCGTATTTTAACAGGGTTTCTTTTGTATTAACAGTAAAGCACTGTTTTTTTAGCAATAACAGGTTAATACTGTTGAAATCCTGCTGTAAATTAACAGCAATTGTTTACAGTGTAGTCAGTATGTATCCGGGGTGGTCTCACATGTGCAATTCAATCTCCTGTGTGGCCCTCCACAACACAAACCCAGCAGTGGAGAGCCACGAAGAATCACATCTGTCTCGATGAAAACCGATCAATACCGCGTAACCAGATCCAGAGGCGGGAGGGAAATACCCAACCAAGTCGTTCAATACGCGGACCACACTGCGACACAGGCGGCAGGCAGCAGCCTCTTTATTGTCAACCAGTCGTTCTGTTTCCTAACACCGACACATCACACATTTATAGACTTATATAGTGTGGTTGGACATTTCTGAATTATTCCAGTTTTTTTTTTTATCACACATTAGAATTTGAATGTTAGAATAAAAAAAAAACACTCGAATAATAATTTATTTTATTTGCAATAGAATCTATTTAGAGAATTCTAGAACAAAAAACGTTATAGAACAATGTTGATCTCTGGGTATAAAAGAGTTTCTGTTCCACTGAAGCAGCTAAAGCAGCAGACACCCTACACCCTCACCTTTCCACATGAAGCAGTGGACAGCAGTGGACAAAGTGTCTTTAGACAGAGGACGGTGAAAAGCCCCAGTGCATGTGTGCGCAAAGAGAGGGGGAAAAAAGCCCCATAGTGCTTGCGAGTGATGAACTTTGGTTAGGAGGCACTGTTCCAGAGAGCTGGTCATCGGCATTACATTTTAATGAGCTGAAGAGAGTCTCATAACACATCCAGCTAAATGCAGGAGATGGGTGAATCTTTACCAAAAACAAAAAAAAGAGAGAAATATTATAAAAATAAAAGGCTGTTGTGGAAATTATGCCTTCAACAGGTCTTTTTGGCGCCGTTTCTCTGTGTTCACCTGTTGTTCCTAAAACCCAAAGTGTTCAAGAGTGTTTTATGTGTTACTATTAGAAAACATTTCTGACCATCTGCTTGGTTTGAGCAGCAGCACTATATTAGGAGAAATGTTCTTTGACACTAAGTTGCACATTAATAATTAACATCAGAGCTTGTTGCAATGCATAAAAGTATTTATTTTTTTATTCTAAATGTTATAGCTTCACAAATCACAACATAACAATCCCCCAAAATATATATTGGCATAGGAGAAAGATACATTTATATATATTTTATATTAAAAAAGAAATGTCATCAAATCTTACCTTAACTCAAGAAATAGTTAACTATAATTTTCAGGCTATTTTAAATGTCTGAGGTTTGTTTTTCACTATTGGTCTTAAAGAAGGGAGTGTTGGGAAAGATGTAGAGGAGGAAGAAAGTGAGGAAGAGAAGTGCACGAGGTATAGGCAGTGGGGAGAGAAAGACAGTGGACCTCTGGTGGTCTCTGCGGTTAAGGGTCTGACCTTTGCTCTGTTGACTAAAGAGGATGTCCTGGCTTTAAACACATTTTTCCTGCATGAATTATTAAAGATTACACAGAGACTGGGTTGCACTTTGTTGTTGTTGCCGCAGAGAGCAGTTTCCACCCGCTGCAACGTGCCCAGTGGACTCAGGCGATACCCATAAGAGTCTTTCAATCATATTGATCCACATTTTAATCTTTCTTTGGGGATTTTCTTTTTTTTTTTTTTTTACAACACCCAAACACCAAAGTCATTAATTCACCCATCCAAATTGCTTATTCAATATCAACAACATAGACTTGAAACAAAGTCCTTGAATTTATGAGGCTCCCTGGAGTCATGAGGTCAGATAACTGTTGTGGTGGAGATGTTAGAAATTCAAATAAAATATTGATGTGTGTGTTTTCTGGAGGAGGAGGCTGCTGTAGCCTTTGTTGCCCTGCCTGGAGGAGAGAGCATGGAGGACACATGAGATAGTGAGGGGAATGAAAAGAGTCTGATGTACATTTTTTTTGCCCCCCCTGAGGAAGTTAACCCCATCGCTGCCTCATTCAGCTCATTGCTGGATGCTGCACGTGAACGCCTCATCTGCAGTCTGTAAAAGTCTGTTTTTGTCACACACCTCTCGAGGTGAGAGGGCTTCCATGTGGGATTTGTGTCGGTACACAACGCTGCCTGTTATTCAATGATCTCGCGTTCGTCTGTCAATCAAAAGATTACCATAGTCATGGTTTAATGTAATGCGATCATGTCCCATAAGATCTAAAGCTGAGTAAATCCCACTGTACATAAGGCCTCATATTTTTGTCATCTTTAAAGTTTTCAGATCATTATGACGCTTCCTTTTATTCTTTACTTATTTATTTCAAAGTGCACCACAGATAAAAAAAAAAAATACATCGGATGTGGCGGTGGTCTCAGGTTGAGCCAATGAGACACTATTGCTTTCCTGTCACATATAATTTATAGATCACCATTTGCATTTGCTGTTCCTCTCTCGCCATTTGTCGTCAACTTTTCTATCCCGGAGTCCCAATCGATATGGGCTCTGATCCTCGGTGAGCCTGGAGGATTCCTGCGTGCTACACTGAGCAACAAAAAGACCAAAAAACTACAACAGACACCGGAGAGGTGACGGAGAATACAGGAGGAGGAGGAGGAGGGTGGAGGGGGGATAAAGAAACGAAACAGAGAAGAGTGAAAGTAGAAAGAAGGAAAAGACAGAGATGAGGGGTTTGAAAGACAGTAAAACGGAGAGCACATTGGACAGTGGAGTAGAAATGAGAAAAAAAGGGGATGAGGTTGGGAGAGAGAGGAGTGAAAGATCAGGTCTGAGAGATGGCGAGAGTGAAGAGAAAGAGAGAGCGAGGAGAAAGGAGGGAGTAGGGGGAGCAGGGAGAGGGAGATTATTAGAGTTGGCCAGGTAGAGCCAGTGAAGCTGATCATTGAGGTGAATTGATGTGATTTCATGCTTTGTTTGCAAGATCATTCAGACCAAAGTGCAATGAAGACTTTCCCGCCACATCACATCTTACTGGTATGGGGACTTTATCATATTTCTAACCTCAGAATCCAGCTAGATTGAATCCACAATCTCAGGGGGCAGCCCCCCATTCAGCCTCACACAGCAGCAGAGAGATTGCCCCTAAAGCCCTGAGATTGGCTATTTTGTGACAGGGGGGCCCTGAATATGAGGATACAAGCGCGCCAAAAACGATGGAGCACTTGTACATGCACGGGTGTAAGTGGACGTGATGTGGCGTGTTTAAGCGTGGTGTGAAATCTCCCTGCTCTGGAAGCGGTATTGATTGATCCGTGTCTGTTGTTCACTTTGCCAGGATTATCCGCACCAAAGTCCAGCAGCAATTCCACCCGTCCCCTGATGGATCTGTCACGCCGCTCTCCACGCCGGGCCACACCATAGGTAAGCGCGAATGAGGTTACAGGGCTGCTGAAACACCTAAACATGACCCTGAATGAGCACACATGCATACTGTACACACACACACTAACTCAGCTTTCTCCATCAGTGCCCAGCACGGCCTCGCCCCCAGTGTCCAGCGCCTCCAACGATCCCGTAGGATCCTACTCCATCAACGGCATTCTGGGTATCCCCCGCTCCAACGGCGAGAAGAGGAAACGAGACGAAGGTAAGGGAGAATCCCTTTGTTTTTCCCCGTTCTTTTAATTCTCCCCATCACTCGTCTCCTATACTTTTTCTTTTTTTTTCCCCTCTCTGTGTGTGTTTGAAGAAGATGGTGTTTATGACAGCACTGCAGCCAAGTGTGTTTCTGTGTGCCGTCTCCAGTGACTTGTTATGTTGTATATCATGCAGGGGGCGAGTGTTGAGAGAGTGTTGCGATTCAATCAGCTTTTTGATGCCCTGCGTTTTTACCATACGCCTACAGAGCTGCATCTCAATTTTATACCACGCTCAGACGTACTGTAGATATATCCCATATAGCTGTCATACAACTCTAATCCCCCTTGGCAAGACATCAGGCCTGCTGCTCCTCTATAACCTAACAAAAGGCAGAAAAGAGAAGCTCTGTTGTGAGATACTATCAGTTAAATACCAGCCGTTTTATATTCTGCACTACATTATTTACTGAATATTATTGTATTCTGAACAGCATTAAAACATTCAATAATTGAGTATTTTTGTATACTATAGTCTACACACTACCAGGGCAAGAAAATAGACTTAGATATGCTCAGAGATTAAGTGGAAGCCTATCCGGTCCAAGCCAGAATTTCTCATTCCTAGGCAAGGCAAGAGAGTGGACACACACCGCCTGAGGGCTAATAGATTATCGGTTTTGCAAACAATTGGCTTTTTTAATGCCTATGAATTAACATGTCCCCGGTGGAGGCCTGAACAGGTGTAGGAACAGACCGGTGGAGGCAGGGAGGGGGCTGCATGTGTGTGTGTGTGTGTGTGCCTGTCTGTGTGTGTGTCTGTGTGTGTGTGTAACTGCTTTGAGGTGGCTGATGGGATGAAATGGTTGAAAAATGATCTCAAAGAGCACTCATCACAACGGGCCACTTCCTTCTTTTATGTTTCTGTCTCTTTAGTTCTCTGGACTGGCAGCCACATGGATGGAAGGAAAATAGGACATTGTAAGTTGAAGTTAGATAACCGTCTTTCTTTGCTTTTGGTCAAATCAGATCACAACACATTTCCTTTTCAATTACTGTTTTTTTTTCTCTTCTTTTTCCGATGGGTTCATGTGGACGAGGCGGGGGAGGGTTTTTTTTTTTTTTGCCAATAAATAATCTCCCGAGAAATTAAAATGAATTAAGCTAAAGTGACTGTGGAAAATCAGGTTTTCCATGTAATGGCATGCGGTTCAATGTACAGTAATGCACAGTGTAGCTTATTTAGGATTGTTATCAGGCAAAGATAGATGGGGATTTTTAACAAGATGCAGTTTATTGTAAAAAAATGTTTGTTATTTTTAATAATTCTAAAAAATTCCTCTTAATTTGCACCATTTCACCATAGGTCTAGGCGATATGGAGAAAATCAAATATCACAATATTTTTTTACCAAATACCTCGATATCAATATTGCAATGATATTGTAGAGTTGACTGTTGGTGCTTTCACAAAATATTGACACAATGAGATTTTTGATGAATAATCATCAGTAATGTGGATATAATGACTAAGTGGGTAAAAGTAAATAATAGAACAGCTAGAACAGTCTGATATGTTCAGAAAATGACATCACTTTACTGTAATGCAGCCTTTAAAACCAGGAAAAGACAACACTTACATTACATTATATTATGATATCCAAAATTTAAGACGATAGTCTCATATCAACGATATCGCTATTATATTTTGCACAGCCCTATTTCAGCATTGTTGTTATTTTACAAAACAAAGGTGGACCATCTACCTGAGCTACCTAAGACTACGTCACGGCAGGAAGTTACTTACTAAACTAACATGTTACCGAGTCAAACAACTTAATGAGTAAATAGATAAGTAAGTGAATAAATATATTAAAATCAAGGGGAGGCTTAGTGCAGCAAAGAGTTTTCATGTTGTTTAGAATATTCTACAAATTGTTGCATGCCTGTAAACCAATCACAGATTTTAAGCTTGAAAGCATCATGTTTGTGCCTACATTGTGATGATTTGACCATGCTGAACATGAAGAAAAGCATTGTTCTCGTACTGCTGGTGTTGTGACGGTGATGGTGATGGTGATGGTGATGGTGGTGGCGTGTAATCCCGGTGTGGCTGAAGTCAGCGGTTGCCCTTTGAGGAAGAAAAAGGTCCCCATTACTGGAGGGCTGTAGAGATAATGTAGTGTGACACGCGTTATGTACACCGGGCCCCCCGTAAGACGAGCTTCAGGGACATAGGTGCCATAAGAGCCATTAATCTGTCCTTGTCATGTGTTATTGCAAATTAAAAGTAGCATGTTACACCGGACGGCTCCGAGTCAAGATGGGAGGAGGTTGAAAGAGAGAAAGAGGAGCGGCGGAATGAGAGGAGAAAAAAAAAGTGAGGGGAGGAGTGACGAAGGGGGAGGTCCTGGGAGTGAGAGTTGAGCAAGAACTAGTTTTAGGATTTGTGCATGCATATACAGTACACACACCTGTGCACGTGTGTGTTAAGTGTGTCTGTGGCTTCAGATGCTCCTCACACAGTGAACATAGTGACATTTAAAAGAATTTGCAATTCTGCAGAGAAAAGCTATTAATTCACAAATTAACATCTCCCCCCTCCCCTCCCTCCCTCTATCTTGGATGTGCAAGCTATCGAAAAGACAAAAGAAATAGCCTTAAGGGGGGAAAAGAGAGAGTCTCAGCCCTATCTGTGGAGAGATTGGTTTGCATGTCTGCAAGCAGCGATACCAATTATGCCAGTGCTGGGAGAATGCGTCTCAATGCGGGGGGGGGACCCCACACCCTTCACCCCCACCATCCTCCTCCTCCTCCCACCACCATCACCACCAGCACCCCACCCCACCCCGAATCTATCCATAGCCAGATTTATTTGTGTATCTCATTACAGGAAATGGAATGTTGTTCCTGCCAAATGCATTAATAGTGAAGTGGGGAAATTAGCCTGTTGTACAGCGCGCTCTCGCTCAGTCATTTAAACCTATGGTGGAAGTGGAAGCCAAGAAACAACAGAGAGGATTGGGTGACAACTGCTGTGTGATTGTCAAAATGTGTATTACAGTGCTAGCACTCATTTAAAAAAAAGAAGTTTGGGCCTTCGAGGATGATTTTGAGCTAATTATTATGTGAGACATACCTGTTCTCTTTTGTAAAGGGTTTTTTATTAGAGCTGCAGCGTTATGTAAATTCAGTGTTTTCCTAGTTTTAGCAGCACACAGTGACAGGTTACTCCTGACCTTGCTGCTGTGTGCACGCAGGTTGATGTGACCTAACTGTATGTTTCTCTACGTCCTGGATGGAGCCCAGTGGAGCTCTGGGGAGGACAGGCAGTAGTGATAAATTAGATGGAGAAAGCAAAGGTCATAACTTGTGATTGTAGCGTGGGTGTGGGATGAGTGTAGAAGGAGCTGATGAGTGTGTGAGCGGGGAGGAGAAAAAAAAAATATGGCCTAGCAGGTTGTTCATTCATGACATGAAAGAACGATCGCGGCGCAGCAGCCGGAGTCACATCCACCTCGTTCGATAGCTGGTAGGAAAAATGAATACGGTCGCTGTTTTGATTTGTTCAAATTTGATATTTGGCCCTTTTGGAGATTGTCCGGTGTGTATCTTTTAACACGTATGACCCGTTTGTGGAGTTTGAATCGGTTAGTGTATGGATTTGAACCCGGGCCTATACACTGGTTGGCTAGTCAAGCCAGTCCATGACAATGAGTCAATAGAGGATCACTTTAGAAAATAAATGCATCCAGAGCGAGACAGAAATAAATGGAATCATGAGCACCGTGATGGCCCTGATGGGGTGTGTGTGAGAGAGAAAAGCCCAGGTTTGAGAGGGGCCACAGAGCGGAACATAGAGACAAGAAGCTGTTAGGGCCCCGACAGTAGAGGAGGACACAAAAGGGTCCACATTGCATTTCTCCCCCTCCTCCTTCTCTACTCTCTCTCTCTCTCTCTCTGTCGTTCTTTCTCTTCAACATTTCATTCCTCCTCTCATCGTCCCCCTCTTCTCTCTGAGTCTTAACCATTTGCATTCAGTAACACGGCTGCGCGAGGACCCCCGCGTATAGTTGTAAACAATATACAATGAGATCCGTCACACACACAAAAAATATAAGGAGAGGGAATTCACTCAATGGAGAGGAATCATGTCAGAGAAAAGTCAATTACGGGCAGCGATGCCGAGAATTAATGGAGCGATGCATTACTCAGCTTGAGGAGGGAGAAGAAGGCGAGAGGAAAAGAGGGGATACGTTAATTGCATTTCCACAAATACTCGCCACACAGGGTGGCAACGCTAAACGGCAGACTGGTCCAGAGAGGAGGGTAGAGATGGAAGCAGAGGAGGACAAAGAGAAACAAGAGATGGGAATGGAGTCGTACTGAAGAGGGAGACTGCAAAAATATCCTTCTTATCAAGTCATTTCTGGCCTAAATTACTTGTTTATTTAAAAAGAGGGAAAATTATCATTTAAACTTATTTCCAAACCAAAGAGTTTGAAATATTTGTTTTAAATAAAGTTTATTTTTTCTAGTTTGTGGTGTAGAAATCTTGCTGATTTTCTTGTTTAAAGACTTATTTCAAGAATATATTGCTATAGTCTCACTGTGCTGGCATATTTTGATTTGATTAAATACTGTAGCTATTTTTGCACAGTGAGCAAATATAACTTTACATTCATTTAGCAGACTTTTTTCCCTCCACAAACACACATCAGGAGCAGTTCAGTGTCTTGCTCAAGGACAAGTGAACAGGAGTAGCGAGGAATTGCCAACCTTACAATTAAAGGCCGACTCTCTGATCTACAGCCACCCTCTTATTAATGTTATAAACCCACAAACTGTATCCAAATAGTTACTTTTATTTATTCATGTTCAACTTTCTGCTTCGGCCTGGATCTGAGAATTGAAATGAAAGTAAATAAAATAACTAGAGTGCTTCATCGACGCAGCCTCGGTGCCGGCAGTGAGAGCAAATATCAAATAAGCATCACTGTGCCTGCTGACAGTCAGTACACTGGTTGGTGGTGCTAAATCGAATTAATAAAGCTCTTAAACACGCCACAACATAACAGGATCTTAACAGCCATGGCAGTGTTGCAGCCTCTCTCTCTCTCCCCCACCCCACCCACCTCTCTCCTTTCCGCTTCACAGCTTTCATAAATATAGCTAGCTTACAGGGAAGGAGTGTTCACCCTCTGGGTATACCAGTTTGTTTGTGCTCTCTTCTGTTTTTTTTTTTTTCAAGCATAACTGCATTTTTAAAAAACACCAACAAATGATCCGCAATTTGCGATAGCATCATTTCACCTATCAGCGGAGGACTCTGATCTAAGAGAACCCGGTGTCATTGATTTATGGAGAGAGCCAGGCGGTGTGTAGGAATTCATTTGCCTTTCAAACAAGCCCCCACCTCTACTCTACACTGAGTTATCTTATCAGAGGGACAGGGGAGATGAAAGAAGGACATAAAGTGCCACCGAGCCACCGCAGGACGTTAACATCCCCCTTAGAGACAAAGCAAAACAGGACAGCTTTTGATACCATTGTGGTCCGTCTCACAGTGTGTACAAATGGCTGAAAGTGTGAATATTAATTAGAAAATGATTCTTTTATCACAGTATTGTTAAGCAAGAAGAGTTGCAGTTGTATGGCTTTGAGTTGGTAAAGTCCACTTAAAGTGTTTGAATACATCATTATGAAAACTTTTGGACACAACGAGGTCAAACAGCATCCGTCTGTATTTACCAGAAAGTGCATTGCTTTAGGGTTGATGTGTGAGTGTCAACGTTTGAGAGTCTTGTTTTTTTTTATTATCTTGGTTTGTCTCCTAACACGTTGGTGTTAAAACGAAGAGACGCAGTCAGCTGGTGCTGTGGGAGTGATAAGAGAATACCTGCTGAGACACCCAAAGGGGTTGAAGAAACACTGAGAAAATGAAGGCAGTCAATGAGACACACACACACACACACACACACACACACACACACACACACGATCTGACAGTCGGGCTTCACACTCCACTTGACACGCTGACTGTCAAAAGGATGAATCTGATTTATTGCAGCTATCTTATGATATATGTCAAACATGAACCTCTAATGGCGATTTCGAAAAATAAATGATTTAGTGTTATTTCTATTTAAAGGCCAAATCGGTAGTTCTTTGACCACATAAATTTGAAATGTATTCACATAAATAACCTGAGATGGAAAAAAAATGTGTGTTAACCGAACTGATTAAAAATTCACTCCAATTTCTCAACCATTACTGGTGTAAACAAACCTTTAACAACGCCACAACGTGTTGCTAATATAGATTTAGTTGTTGTTTATTGTTGGTCCTTGGATTAAAATGCCCGTCAATCAATTAGCTGGTTCCAAAATTGGGTTTTTAATTTAGCTATTGAGGCTTTTGTTCACGTTTAGATCGCAGGAAGTGCACCAAAAAGTGTCCCATGATGGGAATCCGTGTGCTTTTGCAGCCAGTTCAGAAGGCCTGATTAAGTGTGTGAGGGGGGTGCTGAGTGTAAGCATGCTCCTCCATAGTGAATGACAAACACTCTTGCTATTGATCGAGCTCGCCTCTTTTCTCAGACCAGCTGATACGAGGTAATTAATGACTCCATTTTCTTCTGTACCACAGACGACAATTGAGTTTCGTACAGCAACACTAATGATGCAACCCCAAACCTCCACCCAAGGGAGCTGTTTGAAGAAAAAAAAAAAAGCCTGGGCTAAAATATTAACTGATGGTAGGAAAAACACATGTGGTGTAGGAGAAAATCTGATTCCTTCATAAATGTTACACAAAGCTAAAGTCGATATATTTTAGCAGAGAAACACACACACACTCTCCCATCTACACGTACACACACTCCAATTGCAGCCCTCTATTCCATTCTCTCCATGGATCTATTTCTTGGTGCGAGTCGGGTTCATCCTCTGGCCTCAGCCATTGAAAAAAGGTCAAGCAGCCGAGCAGAATGGCAATAACGCCCCTGAAATGGTACCATCAGTGGAACATGATTGATCAATTGAATTCCATAGCACAGAAAAATGTGGGATTAAGTAGAGTATTATACGCACAATGAGTTGAGGCATGATGTTCATTCCAAGTTCATTTCGCCTCCCTCCTCTGCCGGCGGATCAGGCAATCAATAGCGGCCTTGCATATCATATATCACCGCCGGCTCGCCCAGGAGAGAACATAATCTGCTGCAAATTTAGAATGACAGATTTGTATGGGAGCTAAAGCCCTCATCCGCTGTTGGCGGCGGGGTATAGGGAGGAAGGGAGGGCGGCGGGAGGCAGGCAGTGGAGTGGAGGTTCCTGGGATGCTGTGCTGGAGCTTTTAGCTGCAGATTTTTTTTTTCTTTCAGTGTTCTGGACTTGATGAGTGAGCGGAGGGAGAGCTGCTGCAGCGGCAGCGGCGGCGGCGGCGGGCTCCCTGGCCGAGTTGATAGGGTCAGAGATCAGGAGGACGAGGGAAGCATAGGCTCATTTGTTTATATAGAGTGCGACCAAGTGAGGAAATGCATACGCTTGCCCCCGACGCCCCCGTCCTCATTCGGCCATGAGTGTACCGTCCCCACTCCATTCTGTTTTCCAGAAGACAGGCAATATGTGGGGGGGATGGAGGGAGAGGAAGAGAGACAGAGAGAGGGAAGGGTAATATGTTCAGGAGGAAATAGTACAGTTAAATAATGGCCCTCCATTTCCCGCTGGCAGAATGAGAGGCTCTGTGTGTAATCGCCAGCCCTACTTTCTCCTCCTGAAACACACGCTCTCCCTTACAAGTATATATTTGCACTGAAGGTAATCCATCAATTACCATAGACCTATCACATGATGACCGTGCTGATGGCGGCCACGACGAGGAGGAGAGGTGGGGGGAGGCGGGTTGAAGGAGTATATGTGTGTGAGAGTAGGAGAGAGAAAAACAGAGAGGGAGATGAAAGGCAGACATGCCGTTGGGTCTCCCTGATTTTACTACCGCTCCTCGTGCCATCACTCTCACACCCGTTGAGCTTCAAAAAAAAAGAATCTTCTTATGCCTATCTCACATTACTGGAATAATATCAGGTAAAAAGACATCCCTGATGCAGAGTGTTGTCCCCCTTCCCCTTCTTCCTCTCCCCTCTTTCTCTAGATGGCTCTGATGGCTCAGGCCCGGGCAGCGACTCTCAGGGCAGCGTGGAGAGTTTAAGGAAGCACCTGCGAGCGGACGCCTTCACCCAGCAGCAGCTGGAGGCCCTGGACCGCGTGTTCGAACGTCCTTCTTACCCGGATGTCTTCCCCACTTCAGAACACGTCAAACCTGAACAGGTTCGCCACACCGATCTCTTTCTACTAGGGCTGTCAATCGATTAAAATAGTTAATGGCGATTAATCGCAAACGAATCACACATTTTTTTGAGATTTGTCTAGTATTTAATACTCTTATCAACATGGGAGTGGGCAAATATGCTTTCTTTATGCAAATGTATGTATATATGTATTAATGTAAATCAATTAACAACACAAAACAATGACAAATATTGTCCAGAAACCCTCACAGGTACTGCGTTTAGCATAAAAAATATGCTCAAATCATAACATGGCAAATTGCAGCCCAACAGGCAACAACAGCTGTCAGTGTGTCAGTGTGCTGACTTGACTATGACTTGCCCCAAACTGCATGTGATTATCATAAAGCGGTCATGTCTGTAAAGGGGAGACTCGTGGGTACCCATAGAACCCATTTTCATTCACATATCTTGAGGTCAGAGGTCAAGGGACCCCTCTGAAAATGGCCATGCCAGTTTTTCCTCTCCAAAATGTAGCGTAACTTTGGAGCATTATTTAAGCTCTTTCACGTCAAGCTAGTATGACATGGTTGGTACCGATGGGTTACTTAGTTTTTTTTTTGTTTCATATGATGCATAAGTATCTTCACTCTGGCTTTAAAACTGAACCTAAAAATCGCAAGTTGCGTTAATGCGTTAAAGAAATTTAGATAACAATAAAGAATTTGCGTTAACGCATTATTATCGCGTTAACTTTGACAGACCTACTTTCTACACATTGAAATCTCCATCCCTGCACTGACATCCTGGTTTCTTTCCTTCTGTCTGTCTAGTAAGATAATGTATTTTTAACATTATATAGAGAATAACCTGGTACACATGTGACAAAAAGCTCTGTGCAACTTCTTGCTCCAAGCCAAGCCTATTACGGCGGATAACCTTTATTTACATGCGTTAGACTGTTAAACAACAAGAGACTATTAATTTTCCCATTGGAACTCTATGTGGGTGCCCATGCAGCCTTAGCAGTGCCCTAATTGAGTTCATTTTCATCTCTGCGCGATCGCGGGGAATTACAGCAGCGATAAATCAGAGGGACAGCCCCTCAGCCTGCCACGCAGCCCCTAATGCAGCTAATTACCAAAGTGATTTCTACGGCGAGATCAATACCAAAACGAATTGGAAATGACTTGCAATCACAAAGAGTGGAGGAGAAGGTATTAAAAAGGCGAGAGGAAGGTGGAGGAGGGGGGTGGGGGAGAAAAACGGCATCAGAATGGTCCAGAAAAATCAGTTTTAATTTAATGTAATATTAATCAGGCCGCTTTCCACTCTTTCTGCTCACCTCCCTGTTTCCAACACCCCCTCCTTTTCTTAAACTGGTGAAAAGGTGGGATATTAGGCTATTAGGGGCTTGTCTGGTGTCTGCGTCAGGGCATTAAAAAGCCATTTTGAAGAGGCCAGGCTGAATAGGCCTCATCCCTCCCACACTTCTGGCAGCCATGTGGTCAGGTCATTCAGGCCCCTCTGTGCTTGCCACTCGCCCCTCCGCCCAGCCCTGCCCAGCCCTGCCCACAAGCCCATCTGCATGACAAAATGGCTCTTGTGCTGCGGAGGCCCGGCGGAATAGAGAGGAACATCCAGCCCAGTGCCAGGGAACAGTTGTAAGCAGACAATTAGAGTTTATCTGGGATAGAGGCAGACAAGACCGGGGTCACCAGCTCGCCCCCTGTGGGACCCCCCGTCCCATTGAGACAAACAGATGCACACACGCACTCTGACACAAACACTCGCAGACACAAATGTGTGCACACACACTTATCCTTTCAAAGAAGAAGAAGAAGAGTCGGGTCAGGAAGTGTCATCTCATTAACAAACAGGATTCATCATAGCTGCTAGCAAAGTCTTACCCCGAGATTAAAGTGTTAAATACTTAGAGACCTAGTTTAGGGATGCACTGATACCCATACTGGATCGGATATCGGGTTGTTACTGACTCAAATAGCTGGATCGAATATCGGTGACAACAGCGCTGATCTATTAAATCCAATTTTATACGTATTCACTATATAGATTATATACTGGATTTTTAATTCCTGTTTAAATTTGTTGCTGCATTAAAAAAAAAAGGTTTACACCTGAATTGTAATTCCTGTTAATTTTGAAGATTTTTTACCAGGTGGCTGGTGTACGATTTATTATTTTAATAATACATAAAAATTCACAAAATTTATATCTATGTATTTATTTGTTACATTTTGTCTTACAAAGTTAGGAAAGCAATGTTTAAGTCAAGCCTGATGTCGCCTTACACATAAAAGAATGATCCCAGTCACTTCCACAGTGACACACACAGCTTATTAATATTAACTAAACACTGGTATCGGATCAGTACTCGGTATCGGCTGATACCCAAAGCCCAGGTATCGCCATCTGTATCAGGACTGAAAAAGTCTGATCGGTGCATCCTCAGACTAGTTGGTGGTTGATCCTTACATGAAGTTTTCTGGTGCAGTAAAGCATTTTTTTTTAACGAAAAATTGTAAAACATGAGAGATGGCTGCTGTGTGTTTTATCACAGTGGAAAAGATACGCAATGAAAACCTCCAATATAAAGTAAAAAACACTAATAAAAAGTATGAAAGGTGTAAAACAATACACTACTATTTTATCATGTTATTACTAGTTTTATGTGTTCATCCTAGAGGCAAAGCACAAAGGTTGATTTTGAGGTTGTACTCCCCTTTAAAAAACCACACCACATGTCTCTCCTGTAACAAAGCCCTGAATGTCTCCTCCCTTGACTGGTCACAGGGATGACTGCAGTGGAGCACAAAGAGCCAGCTGACACCCCGTCCTTTCACTCCTCTCCCAATCCCTCTCTCATCCCTCTCTCTCTCCTTTTCTGCCTTCTCCTCAGACAAGCCCTAATGCATGCATACATCATAGGTCTTGGTAAAGCATGGGGAGCGGGGTCGGGGCGGGTTGGTGAGTGGGGGGTTGGGGGGCGGGGGGGGTGCTCACAGAATTCACAGGAAATATTCAGAAGGAAACAGTGAGAGGATCACAGACAGCTTCCTCAGATACACCAGGGGTTTCCTTCACACATATTTCATATATAACTGGGAAGGCTGCTCTAAATCTTGCACCCAAAGTGGGCTTTTGCATGCAGAGCATGAGCGATGTTAACCAGATCATGACACAATCTGGTGGAATGTGAAATTATGTTATATAAAAAGTATGAATTGCTCTTTTTGATTGTGCATTCCTCTGCTGACATATTTGTTGTGTATTTGTCTACAGGCGAATGAGTACTCCCTCCCGCCCCTGAACCCCGGCCTGGACGACGTGAAGCCGAGCCTTTCCACCAGCGCCAGCTCCGACCTCGCCTCCAGCGTCTCCCAGAGCTACTCTGTTGTGACAGGTACAATCTGACTCACGCTAGATTGATCCCTAAAAGAGTACACACAGCTGCAAGCAGGTCGAAAACATCTGCAGCAAGGTGGTCGAACTTAGTGCTGAGAACACAAACACAGTGTGTTTAGTTCTGCTTCTGCTGCTACATCTTTCTATATTGTTTCATGGCGTTTAGTTAAAGTAAAAATGTATCATAATTATGATTATAGTCAGTTTTAACATTCTGTATCCCATATTTCCAAATTCCTCTCCGCCCCTTCTCACCAGCCAAGTGAATCTGATGAACTGGTTTCCAATTTTTTAATCATTCCTCATCCCTTGGATATAAAACAAATCAGTCTAATTAAATCCAATAATCACCATGTGCACCATGTGTACACTATTGCAGCTGTTAAAGATGGGAGCAGCTGACAAACACGACTATGCTGCACCTGACTTTACTAAAAAATTCACTATATTCTCTGTCATTTTACACCCACATTACACTTAAAGTCACCGATAATACTGATAATCAGTCAGTTGAATGTGCCTTCACTCCTAAGCGGTTTTCCTCATGGATTAAAGTATTATGATATAAAACTCCACTGATTAAAATTAACTTCTTTTTATGATGTTATTCTCAACTTTGAAAAATCATCTTGATACTGCATCATTATTGAGCAATCAAGATTTTATGGCGCTCACATTTTACACCGATATCAAATCCTTATTACCAGATCAAAAATCTCTTTGGAGCCACTTTTTTGAGCCGCTCTGTGTATTTATTTCTGAGGGACAGAGTGAGGCGATATATATCATCTGAGCCCATTAAATCCTACAGGCCTTTTTTTTTTCACGTACTGCTCCTAACTGGCTATTGTATTAGCCCCGGATTGGCCCGCTAACAGATTGACTGGGAGCACTTCTCATAAGAGACAGCTGCTGTTCTCGCCGCGACACGACGTTGTCATCAAAGGCTATGATAGCCTGTTGATTGACAGCGGCTGGAATAGCACCGTGGCTGGCTGGCTGCCTCTCGCTGAGGAGAGAGAGAGAGAGAGAGAGAGATGAAACACTGAAATTACAGGGCTTTTTTTTCCAACTTATGAACTGGCTTTTCAATAGTAACTTCCACTGAGAGCCAACAGGTAATGGCAGGTGCGGCGTATTGAATATCTTGTAGTATTAACTATCTGTATCATATAACCCACGCTGACCCACCCTGTATTGCACTATGGCTTCTTTTGCTCTGCTGTCGAGGTTGATGGCCGCCTGGTTAATTGAAATGTTGTTTCAATGTGGCTGCTGAGGCTCTTTCCCAGGAGAGGTTAGGTTTACTGATGGCCACACTGACTCCACAGTAATATGCCAGTCTTCTAATAAAACACCCATAATTATGCAGTGGGCATCAAAGTCAATGAATCCACTGTGTGTGTATGTGTGTGTGTGTGTGAGAGAGAGAGAGAGAGTAAGTAAGTAAAGAGGAGGACAGCATGATTGAAAACTGCAGTGGCCCTTCTCAAATGATCCCTACAGTCCAGCAGCCCCGGACCCAGACACAGAGCTATGGGAAAAGAAAGACCCCTTTTTTATTCCTGAATATGTGGGAGGTAGATTTGCCCCCAGAAAGTTGGGCCTCAAGAGAAGAAAGGTGTGTTTTTGTCTTTTATGCCGGGCTCCTCCTATGAAAGCGGTCTCGCTCTGGGGAGCACACTCATAGCAGGTGGCCTTCAAGCCACCTGGGGGCCGGGGGGGCCTCCTAAAGCGATACATGTGAGGGCCACAGATTGCACAATGAGGCGAACTAAGAAAACTTTTCTTATAGAGTGGAATATGACAACATACTTTAGCGCAAGCATTAGAAAGTGAGTATTTTGAGCTCCAAATTAAAGTCAGAAGTAATATCCAGTAAGCTTTTATTACTTAATTTTAACGACTATGCAAAGTAATGCACGAAGCCTTTGATTGGGTTGTAGGTTGTTACTGCATAATATTATTTTTTCTGCCATTAGCAAACCCTGTAAATAGGAATGTATGCCAAGGCTGAAAAATGCTAAATTACCTTCCTCACTTAGGCTGCGATCCAATTATCAATAAATTACGCTCTCGTGCTGGATGGAGATTATATTCATTCTTTAAATGTTTTCTGCTCCCAATTAAAATTCATACAGTTATTGATCTTGTTGATTTTTATGTCCTGAAAATTTGCATAATCTATTAAAGATGAATGATTAATGAAGTGCTCAGTTTCGCGTTCCAAGGGCGCCATAGCGAAAGCAATGTCGGCCATCTTTTGTGTCCTCTGTTTACCCCTGATGTGTGAAAGAGACGGTTACCTACAGTAGGAAGGAGGGATGAGATTCAGGGCACTGGGATGCACCACTGGGATTTTAGTAAGAAACACCAAGCATTTACAAATGATTTACTCTCCTGCACAATGACTCTCTTTAGATTTTCAAATGAAAATCATTTTGTAAGAAATAAAAAAGACTAAATCATCAATAAACATGACAAATGAAGCCTCTTGCTAATTTGGCAAGTATTATATTATATGTCACATATTTACTTATTACCATGTTTATACTGTGCATATCTGAGTGGATGGGAAGTAAACAGGGAAGTGGGAGAACACTGTGAACCGTTCAGGGTGTCCATGGACAGAACAACATGTCGTGATTAACCCCTGGCCTCTGGCTCTCATCCTGCATTTATGTGTCTGTTATGTTTTGAACAGGGCAACCAACTAGGGCTGTCAATTGATTAAAATATTTAATCACGATTAATCGTAAGATTGTCTGCAGTTAATCACAAATTAATTGCACATTTTATATCTGTTCAAAATGTACCTTAAAGGGGGATTTGTCAAGTATTTAATACTCTTATCAACATGGGAGTGAGCAAATATGCTTGCTTTATGCAAATGTATGTTTATATTTATTATTGGAAATCAATTAACAACACAAAACAATGACAAATATTGTCCAGAAACCCTCTCAGGTACTGCATTTAGCATAAAAAAATATACTCTCATCATAACATGGCAAACTGCAGCCCAACAGGCAACAACAGCTGTCAGTGTGTTGACTTGACTATTACTTGCCCAAAACTACAAGTGATTATCATAAAGTGGGCATGTCTGTAAAGGGGAGACTCGTGGGTACCCATAGAACCCATTTTCATTCACGTATCTTGAGGTCAGAGGTCAAGGGACCCCTTTGAAAATGGCCATGAAATTTTTTCCTCGACAAAATGTAGCACAAGTTTGGAGCGTTATTTAGCCTCCTTCACAACAAGTTAGTATGACATGGTTGGTACCAATGGATTCCTTTGGTTTTCTAGTTTCATATGCTACCTTACCGTCACTCTAGCTTTAAAACTGAGCCCGCTATAACCTAAAAATTGCAAGATGCGTTAATGCGTTAAAGAAATTAGTGGCGTTAAAATGATTTTCGCGTAATTATCGCGTTAACTTTGACAGCCCTATAAGCAACATAAAGTATCCTGCAGATTCGTTGCATATTGACTCTAGTTAATCCTGAGACTTTATATGTGGGACAAGTGATAGTATAGCATTGTAGCTACTCATCAGTAGTTAAATAGGGTTAGGCCCGATGAGAGTAGAGTAGTCTCAGTGAAGGCTGGGCTCCATAATCACTCTCAGCAGAGCCTGTGGGGATGCTGGGTGTAAATGGGCACCCCTCTGACCTACTTCAACTCTAGCAGATGCGAAGATCCACTGCGTTTCCATCTCTCTTTCTACCTTCTTACCAATCTATATCTCCCTCACCTCAACTGTACTAATGAGGTGAGAAATAACACTTTATTTCAGATTAAACTCAGCTGAAATGTACACCACACTCTGAGCTCCTTTTATGACTTGGCAATACCAGCCATTCTCTGCTGGGTGGCAAACAACAAAGCAGCCACCTAACCCGCGGTGCCTGGTGTGTGGCCTGGTGACAAACGGCGCGTCTCAGCTCAGTTAACGCCTCCAGCCCCCGAGCTCGGAAATTAATGTTTATATCACCCCTCCACAATAGCACACTAACCTTTGAGCACACATCTGATAATGAATGACTTTAAACCTGTGGATGGGGAATTCAAGCTATTTGGCCCTGCAAGTATTCTTTACTCAGAAAGCGGATGCAGCCTTTTACAATTCTGATTCTTTCCTGGTGTAAGTGGTTATAAATGGCCACCTCTACAATGCAGGAGAGTGAAGGCTGTACTTGCAAACATGAATGTGTCCCTGTCGAAGTAAATTTAACATTTAATTCTCAGTAGACTCCCCTCCTGATGCCTTTGCCCTACCTACCACAAGACTGAAGGGTTGCTGTGATCTTGAACATACTGTAAGAGTGAAAAAGTTCTCTGTAGATTGAGTGTCAGCCTTTAAAAACAAGAGTTCTGCCAGTAAATGGTTTGCGCACCAAAGTTCCTCGGTGTGTGTTTAAAAATAAAATGCTCACTTGAGAGAAGCTGTTGTAGCTATATCTGGACGCATCACTCCGAGGGCCGTTGTAGGTTCTTAACAGTCCATTTCTATGGTTGATGGGGTCTGTACACGGTGGTATCAGTGGTGGAGCAGAGACAGGTGTTGGAGAACTCTATAGCGTTTCCTCCACTCTCTCAGAGATGTGTTTGCTGGGGGAGAAGAGTCCCCAAGGACCCATGAGTTTATCTTCCATCTCCATCATCAGGGCCTGTGATTTGACAGGCTCCCTTTACCCGGGCTCTGCCTCGTCTCCAGGACAATAAGCAACACCATGTCTGATTAGTTTCAGAGTTCAGTGGTCTCGAACGCGGCGTTTTGTATCGGTTGTTGTTGCTGCGTCGTAACCGCTGTCTGTTTGACAACGGTTGCTCAGGCGCTGAGAAAACAGAAGCCTACAGGAAGTCTCAGATACAGTGTAAACAGACCGGCCTGGGCTTCATGTTTGGCACCCTCAGTCTTTTACTAAAGTTTAGATTAATGTCCCAAAGCTTAAGTGGGCCATGTATTGTCACCCTGATGACAAAGCAAGTGCTCCTTAGAATAATAGTATACTTATGTGTGTGAGCATGGTTCACAAAACCCACTTTTGTAAATTGTGACACAGTGATTGGATTATGTTTTATTAAAGCCAGCACTGCTAGAGTACGTCTGTGTCCGAAATCACTCACTACTCATTATATAGTGGACTATATAGTGAGTTTGCCATTTTGTAGTGCTTTTGTAGTCCGAATGTATAGTGAGAATTATTACACCCAGTATACTGGACTCAAAGTATCCAACAATGCACTGGGAAAAACAGGCACAAGATACCATAATGCATTGCGCTGAAGACAAATTGAGACAAATCCATGAGTTGTGGTGCGATAATAATGTATTATTAATGTGAGCAGTGCAATGCATCACAACACGAAAGGCCACAAAGTACTTTGTATTTATTAATTTCGGAAAACATATTGCCCCCACATTCACAATGGCCGTTAACTCTTACCTTTCACAATAAAAGCTTCTTACCAAGGGGAACTTAAATTCACTCAGAGCATTTCGCTAAGAGGCAACTCAACAAAATAGCTTAAAATATGTAATCATCACAAAAATATGTCGGTATAAATTACAAATAGTCTACCAGCTAATGTTGATCTGGTATGTTTTAATTCTGCTGTAATTAACGGCACAGAGAACATGACCTGAGTAGTGTTCGAAAGTGTTTTTTCATTTTGGTGATGAGCTACTTAGTCCTCTACATAGAACTCCTAGATAGTGAGTAGGGAGTCGTGAATGATTTCAGACACCGCCTATGTCTTTTCTATCCTATGTTTTTGTTATGATTTAGCCTCGCTGTGATCGTGGGTAAAAACCGTAGTGCCACTAATCAAGGTGTATGCTGAATATAGTGCTTTTAGGCTAACCCAAAACTTTATATGCTGTATTGTATAAATTAATGCCTGTTTTCTGGGGGTGGATTGGAGTTGTTATGCATTCAAATCAACCTCAGTGTAACTTTTGAAAGCTGTTTTAACTTTAAAGACTTTAACAAAGTACATGTTAGATATAATTAACTGAGGAACAGAACTGAGCGCCAGCCATTTGCAATCATTCCAATAAATTCATGACATATTTGTACAGCGCATGTGACAAATTTTAGGTCCATCCAATTAAATGCAAAGCCCACTCATTAGGATATTTCTGTTCGTGCCAGAGATTTGAGGCAACCGTCTTTTTAATGATTTGATCACAAGTTAAAAACTTACACATTGTGTTGTTCCCTCCATAACAATGCTATTTGTCTCAATAAGATGAAGTGTTCAGTGTAATTGCAGTGTCTAAATCCACATTTACAGCCGTCACAAAGACAAAGAGATCTGCAGGACCTGCTATAGATTTCTATGGGAAAGCAGTCAGTTGCGTTCCCTGGCATTAGGTTCATAGGGCTGACAGGGTTGCATCCCCCCTTTTCCGTAGAACAGCCCTTATCTTAATGAGGAATCGCAACACACAGTCCTGTTGTAAAATAACAATGATGGGGGAAGCAGCTAATGAGGCTATCATGGTGTCGGGAAAGAGCCATCTCTCCCCACAGGCCCCAGCGAACAGAGCGGGCTCTGCGGCAGACGCGGCGAGGCCGGAGACAGAGCTCACATTGATTGCATAGGTTCAAGAGGCAGAGCCGGTGAAAATGAAAGATGCCAAGGCTCATCAGCCAAATTAGATCAAAGTGTGGAGTTTTGAACTGTCTGCGAGCCGATTGTTTGGTTATTTGCGGGAGTGATTTTGTTGTGAGAAAGCAGCCGTGAGATTATGTTGTTTGTTTTCCCCCAAAACCTTGGGGAAATTTTTTGCGCATTTGAGCTTGATTGATCAGGCGCGATGTGTTGTTGCAACATTTCACTGGTGTATGTTTCCACTTAGTTGAATGAATTACTGCTGGGTGCATATGAGATTATTATTATATGCTATGTAAATGAACAAATCAACTGCTAAAGACTGCTTATCTATTCAGAATTCATATGAAATGTCTGGTCTTGAGCTGGTAATAGTATAGTAGCAACTGCACTTCTTGTAGTGTTCCATCTCCGTTAGGCTCCCTTTAATTCATACCACAAAATCTGCTAAAGATTTGGACGCCTGTCTCTGATTCATTGCACTGTGGTAGTGTTTAGCTATGCACGACAAATCTAAAAACTTCTGCAGCGACACATCTGATTTGTTTTTGCCTCTGCACGGAAGTTTTCCTTTTGGTTATTTGGACATTTAGGAAGATCCATCCCTCCATACATCTGAGTGACTGAAGTGAATGTATGTACAGTATGTGTGGCGTTGCATGTCTACATTATATCTAGTTTTTTTTTTCTTTTTCTTTTCTTTCCACCTGGCAGACTCTCACCCATCATATCCACCTTCCATGTGTGTAAAGCGAGAGCCCCATGAGGCGTCCTTTGCCCCCTTCACCCCCTCCTCTGTTGGCGACTCTGCTCTATCCGACATCTTGCCCCACCAGTCCAGCCTCTCTGTAGATGCCTCTACTCCCAGCTACCCTGCCCATGCCCACGGTCCCCGCTACAGCCAGTATGCCCGCCAGCCCTTTATAGCAGGTACAACTTTACCCATAAGGCCCTGTAACCAGATCAAAACCCAATCAAGCTCTCCCTCTTTTCTTTTCTTTGTGTTCATTTCTGATAATTTATCAAATACGCACCATATTAAAGCGTCCGCCTCTCACGTTGCAAAGCCATCAATCCCATCATGCTTTGTGTGGCCGTACTGTTTTGTACACACGAGCAAAACTGACTGTTTGCTCCTCATTAACAGCAACCGCTCTCTCCCCCTCTCGGGTTAACAATAGGCCTCCAGGTCCCTCCAGCCTCGTGACAGGCCCGAGGTCTGAGGGGCCAGAGGAGGCCAAAACGGGGGTGGGGATGTTGCAGAGGCAGAGACGTAGCTCTGACGCTGCTTTGGACCCGTATGTCCCCGTCCTGTGTGCCCCTTCATGCAGCCATGCCCGATACTGTCACTGTTAATTACAGGATTGAATGTGGAACAGAGAGAGCTCTCATTGGCGCCATGCTCCTGTCTGTTTCAAAAGCTGCTCAGGACGTTGGTATATTAATGTTACAGCAGTTTATAGTCTCTGATTAGATCATTTCGTAAAAACAATTTAAGTCACTTTCCTCAAAATAACATGCAAATTGCCATGTGATATGGCCTGGTGATCTGTCCAGGGGGCATCTTTCACCCAATGCATGCTCCAGTCCCTTGCAACCCCAAACTGGATAAGCAGTTCAGAAAATGGATGGACAACATGCAAGTTCATGCAACATGAAGAACATATTTGTGGTCATTTTTTGCATTTTTTTAAAACTGTTTTTCTTTAGACTATTGCAAAATTATCTTGCACACTATAAGAAATGAAATGGTGTGATGAATTGTGACAGACAGTGGCTTGTTATTCTCAGTGATTATATGCATCACTTTGCTTTAGGTGATTTTAGTGCATGAAATATCCAACCCTGTCTCCCCTGTTTCCATACAACTAAACCACATTCTTAATTACGCTTCGAGGGAAACATATTTTCTCCCAGATTACGGTCACAGTTTTAAATCATTTAAACATGTGGTTAACGTAAATTGAAACAAAACAAAACAAAAAACGCAACAAAACTACTTAAGTTAGGTTTAGTAAAAAAAAGCATCATGGTTTGGCTGAAAATTACTGCGTAATTGAAACAAAACTACTTTATTAGGTTTAGGCAACAAAAACTATTTGGTTAGGTTTAGTAAAAACATGTATAATGGTTTGGCTTAAAATGACTACCTTTGCTACGTTATTTAAAATAAAAGGGCGCTGACTTTTAGTTTGACACGGCACACAAACAGCAGTCTCCTGGGGGAAAGTTCTGTGTTTGTTTGACCCATTGACCCCCACACTCGCCCGTAGTGTACTTGGGCTTTCCCACTTGTTATACTCGTTATTGTTCCACGTAACTTTCATTAACGGTCTCACAATATACTACATCACCTGCTCTGCGCGTCGCCCGTTGTACTACATCACTTTCTGTAGCCTTTCACAAACTATTATTACAAACGTATTTGTGATACGTCAAAGACAAACATAATTCGTGACAAAATACTTTTTTCTCCAAATGTAATCAAGAACGCAGTTTATTTGTATGGGACTGTAATATTTTGGAGACAGGGCTAGAAATATCATAATTGCAGCATTTAAGGAGAAATCAATTTTCCTGATTTCCTCCTATTCTTCTGATAAGAGTGGAAAAATGATGTATATGTTGAAGCTTTACCATCAAGTAAAAATAGAAATCATACACTCATATTCAACTGTTCTGTGTTCAAGCATCCATGTAAGACTTTTCCTCCTGTGTGCCTGCAGGTCGAGACATGGCCAGTACCACCTTACCTGGCTACCCGCCTCACGTCCCCCCCACAGGACAGGGCAGCTACCCCACCTCCACACTCGCTGGAATGGTTCCTGGTAGGTGGCACTACTCCCTTTTTATGATGCCATTAATTTGACTTTTACAGGTTTTTATTTCCAGCAGGTAGTCCCCTTCAATTGATCTTGTTGAGGTCCCTTTAATCTAAACAATTGGTAGTGCTCTTCTGTGATGTCTTTAACATGTAACACGTACAAAAACACATCCACTATTTGAGATACTGAAGAAAAGCGTTGCTCTTGACCCAAAGGATTGAAGCAAGCTTGTTATAGCTTTGTTAGACTGCGGTTAGCGTGCGGTTAGCGTCTGCGGACGAGGACATTAGATGAACTCGATAGGCGATCACCACAATCAGTGGCCGTGTGATAGGACAGTTCCTCTCAGTTACACTCCAGCTCCCAGCGCTCATTACCCTCGCCGTGTCCACACGGCGCACTCTCACCAGCCCCGTCGATAAACACTGCTTTTGCTCCTCTCCTCGCCTCCCCGGACACCCAGGGCTGCAGAGCGTATCTCTTTCCCCTCTACTTAACCTGCAGTTCAGGTTCACAGCAAACAGTTAAGGGTCAAAACACAGAGGCGTGGAGGGCCTGTAAATATTTAAATCACTATCTCTCTCAGGGATGAGCTCGAGTTACACGACCAGCTTAGTGGGGATGCTATAGCTGCCAGCGTGTGTAGATCTCTCCTCCGAACAACTGAAAACACAATTCCCTTTATTGCTCGGAGACATGTACCTTTCACACTGACCAATAATCACAGCAGGCGCGCAGTATTTACAAGTGAGCTCGGTGTGCATGAGGGTAGCCTTTTAAGATATACGTGGGGGTAAAAGCTGATATATGAAATTAGGAAAATGACTTGGATTATATGCCACTGGAGAGGATATACTCATACAAGCACAGCTACCTTCTTAATCCAGAGGTTGTAGTTTTTTCTCATCTGGTGGTGAACGACTAAGATTTAGTGACTGGCCCCAAACACTGTTAAAGAAAAGGCCATTCTTCAGCAGCTTCATATAAAACCCAGCTTTTACAGTCTCGTAAAAGAAGGGAACCTGTGGACCCACAGCATCGCTCTCTGACATTCCCTCAGCCTCCCGTCCTCTCCACCGCGACCTGCACTGGGAGGACGAAGCGCGAATGAGAGTCTCAGAGAACCCATTAGGGAGTTTTGAAGCGAAGCATCATCGTAGGGGAAAAAAAGCACTGACGTACTCACTTAAGGAAAGAATAGAGGAAATCCTAAAGACTAACAGGGGACTAATAAAACGATCAATCCACCTGAAGGAACTGCTTGTGGAGACAAGCTATACAAGCAGCAAGGATACAAATGTTTGTGACAAGACTGTGTGTAACTGCAATGTAACTTGGTGTAAAGGCGTTTTTTACAGCTTACTATTTCACGAAAGCTGTCAGTCATTTCAGTTTGTCAGCTTTTTGCTAATGTTTGTTTTTATTGATTTGTTCTCCAGGAGGGGACTTTTCTGGAAACCCTTACTCTCATCCACAATACACCACTTACAACGAAGCATGGCGGTTCAGCAATCCAGCATTACTAAGTAAGCAACTTTCTCTTATATATTAAAAACTTAAACTTTTTTTACTTAACATACTGTAACATTAATAAACTTTAAAATAAAGATAATTTTTTTACACAAGTGTCTTACATGATGTTTGACCTCATGGTTTCCAACGGCTCGTTCTTCTGTTAACTTTCAGGTTCCCCTTATTATTATAGTGCCGCGTCCCGTGGCTCCGCACCTCCCACTGCTGCCACTGCCTATGACCGCCACTAGTTACCATGGAGACCAGTTCAAACTGCAGGGCCATGGCTTCGGCCTCCATATTGTCCCCGTCTGAGAAACACTGAGGTCAAAGGGAAGCGAGGTGGAACCCTAAAGGAAAACCCGGTGATGTTACGCGATGCGGAGGAAGGATCGGCGAGGTCGACGGCCGGCGCATCTAGCCCCAGCTTCAGCGTCACACACACCTTGGGTCAAAAGGGCCCGCGGGGCGTTCAGAACTCACTCCATCATGCCCTCACTTCTCTCACAGGCCCGAACATTTCCAGAATGACTTTAAGAGATTATATAAATATATATATTATAAAATATAAATTGAAGAAAAACAGTGTGAAGAATACCATGTGGAAAAAAATGTTGTGGGTTTTTATTTTTGTTCCTTTGTTGCTGTTGTTGTTGTTGTTATTTTATTCATGGATCCTCACATTCCTTTTATGTGATGAACTGCAGTATTTTTCTGCTCTAAAGAGAGAAGTCCAGGGGAGACGACAATGGTCCCATAGCTTGATGATGCAGCGACTTGAACCAGTGTTGCGAGGCCCCCTTTGACACTCAATGAGATCCTGGCTCCACACTGTAGGGAGGGCTTTACTCTGGTGCTTTGACTACGTCTTCTGCTCCCATTTCTCCTGTTCCCGCCTACATTATCGGATAAACACACAGCATGTCCTACAACGTTTACTGACCCTATATAGACCAATGGCAACATCACACTCCCTGTGGCAAACAATCAGATGTAAAAATGTAAATCATTTTGCAAAAGTATTAAAAAAAACACGGTGACCACAAAACGGCCTCGCCGGAATTTTTAAATACTTTAAATTATTTTTTTCTGTCACTATTTTTCAATGTAAAAAAAAAAAAAAAAGGCTATCAAAGATTCCTTCAGAGTAGTTGTCACGTTTCCCTCATTTTCCAGTCATGACCATGTCCATGCATGATTTGCTCTTTTTTTGCACTATAACCTCAGCTTATTTAATTTATTTGGTACATTCACTTAAAGTTTAACTAACCTACCGATTTTAAACATAAGTTGATGCTATTTATGTTGGATAGTGTAGGTGTAAAAACACAAAGCAGACGGACAGACACGTTCTTTTTCTGAGTAAAAGCGATGCTTTCAAGTTTCTGAGGAGTTTGTAAGCCATAGCCTTACATGGCTACACGAAACAAATTCAATTCTCCTGGTTTATAATCCATTCAGCTACTTAGTCATACCACTAGATGCCTACACAGTTTAGAGAGCTGTACGCAGTTGAGCGAACCAACTGTAAATTAGCTTCAACAATTGCCTTACAAACCTGTTTTTCCAGCGTCAACTCATGCTTGTTCCACAAAATTACTTGCCTTTCCAAACACACATTCACCGCCCTCCTTGATTTACGTTCTACTCTCCATATAGGGACTGAAAGGAAATACTGATTCAGTTTGCTTTTTGGAAAATATTTTGTGAATGTACTTTTAACTACATTTGCCAAAGACTTAGTTTGATATTTAATATTTTATTTACAGTATATGTATGCATAAATAAAGCAGTATTATCTTTTAAATGAGTAGTCGACACTGAACATGTATGTCGTGACTTTTCAACATGGCGATCAACGCGACGCATATGACTGTAATGAAAAATTCAGTGACTCAATACTCCATCGGTTGCAACAAAATGCTGCTTTGTAGAATGATTTGTGAATAATGTGAAGACAATTCTTCTCTGTAAATAATATCACACACTCACCATCGCAGTATCATACTAATGTACTGGCTCCCTTTGTAGATAAACATTACATTTGTGTCTTAATGTAATGTTGTGCTCTGAGGAAGAGGCGCAACTACTGTATAACCTGTCGCTACATGTACTGTGGCAGCGGGTTTCAGATGCTAACATCACATAGGTTGTCTCTGTCATTTTATTTTTGTTTTCATGATAATGTCATGATGATGTTTTATGTCACTATGCAATGAGTTAAATGGCTTTCTGTATCATCTTTTGTTGTTGGGCTCAGATTAAGTAATCCCCGTGGAGAACAGCATAAAAAGTTAACAAGTACAAAAGACCTCCGGTGTGAAACGGTTTCTCTCTCATTTCACTTTTGCTCCACAAAATTCCCTCAAATGGAGATGCGATCAAACTGAAGTCCTTGGCAACAATCAAAGATATTGTCCTGTTTGCTGTTAGTAGATGTTGTGATCATTATGTTAATCCAAATTACAGTCATCTGTGCCTCCATGTATAGAAACGCATCCACACTTATTACCCATCTCTCCTCCCTCCCTCCACTCTCTCTACGAATACAACTCTTAAGGCGTCCAAGATGAAGTTTACTTTAATTCCACACAAGCATATACTGTACATCGTCTGGTACCAGGGTTAACTGTCGTCGCTGCGGGCACCAGATAAACAGACCGCGGTCCTGCTCTTCAGGAGAAGCTATCCTCCACAAATTGCACTTGGGATTTGCCTATTTCTGTCTACATGTAGCTCGACATATCTGAAAATGAAACGCGGGCGCAGAGTGCAAGCCACCGTCATTCAGGCGAAGTCTTTGCTTTAGGAAGCGGAGCACCTCTGAAGGAATTCTGCTGTTGTAAAGATGATACAGGAGACGTGTCATGGACATAAAAAAAGGATTTCTGATGAAAATCTATACGGAAAGCCTCGTGGCCTCAATCATTGTTCTGTTTCAGTTCTGTTCCAATTCTTTTTGTGCACATGAGAAATAAATTCTTTTATATGTCAGTCGTTGACTCGGTGTCCCCCTCATTATTAACCCCATAAGAAAATGATTCAGAGTTCAAGGTTCCCGGGGAGCGTTCCCGCTGCTGGTGTATTGATGTTTGGTTTTATGAACAGTCGGGACTACAGAAGGCACTCACACGGATTACAGCTCTCAAATATGAAATGCATGATAGACGCGGAGCACGCTGTTTGTGTGTATCAGTGTGCAGAAATCATATACATTATGATTCCTGTTAAAAGTAGCCTACAATAAAAGGAACAATTGCATTATGTTAACGCATGTGTGTGTTTGCGTGTGTGCAGGACAGAGAGAGAAAGTATAAAAAAGAAAGGGAGAGAGAAGAGGGTGAAACAAAAGAAGCAGGACAGTTGGGAAGGCAGGAGAGCGTTGCCCCGGCTTCTGACTCCAGTATATTTAATGATGCATCGGTTTCATCCTGCTATACCACGCTGCTGCTGCCTCACCTCCCTCTCTACACTCTCAAACACACAAGTGTTGTAATTCAATTTCCCTGCTTCCTCTGCCTATTGTTTATTTCATGGATCCCCTGTGAAGCATCAAAAGCTGCTGTTTCTGTCAGCCCCCTAACTGTCCTATGTGTTTGTCATTCAGGCCTTGTTAAAAGATAAAACACACACACACACATACACACATATGCGCTCTCCTCTCCCAGCTGAGAATTCCCAGTGGTAAAATTATTCCATTTAGATGGGAACTTTTTTTGTCACAACCCTGTCTAAATTGGCATATCTGGCTCTCTCTCGTAGAAACCAATAAACTGTGAACCCCGGATGCATCTGTCAGTCAAGCTCATCTTTACTTTAGCGGGCCAGATGACAACAACAGGAGAAGAGACACACACACACCAGCAGAATGGGGCGCACTGATTGGCTCTCATCAGTTAGGCATTACGAAAAGCACCTGTCATCCTCGGGGCTTCTCAAACCCCGCAACGGAGAGAGGCCCTGCCACGGGGGCCAATGGGCCTCGCGCAAGATTTACTCAAACACTTCACCCTCATTGTCAACTTGGCTTGGTGATGCCCTACAGCTAGGCCTCTTTGGCATGATTCATGTCTGTCACTGATAATATATACAGCCAAACAAGCCCATTGTGAAGAGCTGCTAGATGGACATAGTCTGAAGCAATCCCGTGCAAAGTTTTATTCAGAGAGCAACATATTTCATTAAATATATACT
>CAKAOI010034279.1:0-67597 GCA_916701655.1 Sebastiscus albofasciatus | reverse complement strand
ACCGACTGGATGGAGAGTCACGACTGACTGGATGGGTGGAGAGTAACGACCGACTGGATGGAGAGTCACGACCGACTGGATGGAGAGTAACGACCGACTGGATGGAGAGTAACGACCGACTGGATGGAGAGTAACGACCGACTGGGTGGATGGAGAGTAACGACCGACTGGGTGGGTGGAGAGTAACGACCGGGTGGGTGGAGAGTAGCGACCGACTGATTGGGTGAAGAGTAGCGACCGACTGGATGGGTGAAGAGTAGCGACCGACTGGGTGGATGGAGAGTAACGACCGACTGGGTGGGTGGAGAGTAACGACCGGGTGGGTGGAGAGTAACGACCGGGTGGGTGGGTGGAGAGTAGCGACCGGGTGGGTGGGTGGAGAGTAGCGACCGACTGGATGGAGAGTAGCGACCGACTGGGTGGAGAGTAGCGACCGACTGGGTGGAGAGTAGTAGCGACCAACTGGGTGGAGAGTAGCGACCGACTGACACTGCATTTGTGTCTGCACAGATGCAGCAGACACAGATTTCCTCATGCGCTCTGTCTATTTTCGTTTTACACAATATGTAAATCAACTGTAACTTTCCTAAAATAATAATCATCTGTTTATTGTCTACAGATGACATTATTTACATAAGTAATAAGTTTTGGGAAGAAATAAGTCAACATTTTGCTTACAGTAGTTTATTCTTGGGTCGCCAGGGACCCCAGTCGGTAGTCCTATGTTGTTAAATAGGCTGGTAGGACGAGGGTTAATGGTGGAAAAGGTGATCGAGCAGCATAACAACATCCGCCATCTGTCACATTTATAGGTTGAATTACAGGAAAGACTTCTCACCTGCTTGCAGGGTAACGGGCTCCATTTGCTGAGGACCCTCCAGTGATGTAGACGTTACTGATGGGACCCTTTGCCATCTCTGTGGGGAAAAAGGAACTACATCAACATAAAGAAATATGACTTTGATGATTCCTAACGTCATCGCTCTCCTCTGCAAACATTGCATAAATTAGTACGGTACGACTTTATCCAACAATGTATGTAACTTTGTATCTGCAATACTGGAGGCAAGGGACATACAAAGAGAAGGGATCTCAGGAAATACAATAATAATCTTCTCCTCCACAGACATTCATCCACTGCAGGTAAAGACTAAAGTTAGACTGGGTGAGTGTCAGGACTTGCTTTGAAGGTTAAATAATGTAATTTCTAAGCAAAGCATTTACTCCTAGTATGTCATACTTTCATGAACTTAAGACACACGCTGTGCCTACAGTGGCGTGGACATGATCAAAGTGGTTATCTATGCAAAAGGAGAGGCTCAGCAAAAGCAGCTGCTTACCTTGGTGACAGATGTAGGGAACTAAAGTGAAGTAAAAGCCTTTCAGCTGCAGATCGTAATCAAAACCAGTTCACTGTGGCTGCTGCTTCTTTTAAGGTTCTTTTCTTTGCAATCCTTGAAGCCAAAGTTATACTTTCCGAGTACGCGAGGGTCCAATGTGAAGTAAACTTCAGCATTAGAGGGCGTACCATCAATTTGTTGCCACTACGCTACAATTGGTAGCGTAGCGATCAACTGCGCATGCGTTGAACACGTCCTCCAAGTGGACAGTGAAAAAGAGAACTCCTAAAAGGTCCGTGGTGTCCTCCGCTGTCCGTGTCTGTTCAGGAATATAACTGAGGCTTAAAACTGAGCCGCTGACCAAACAAGCTATGAAAAATGTCCAAGACCACTTTCAACAAACACTGTTCTGGTACTGTCAGAGTACTGCACTAGTCTCTCATAGCCAGCCTCATCTCCACAGCACTGTCTAGAGAGAAGGCTATGTCTCTGATTTGAGCATATTTTTATTTTTTATTGTTAAATGCAGTACCTGTGAGGGTTTCTGGACAATACTTGTCATTGTTTTGTGTTATTAATCGATTTCCAGTAATAAATATATACATATATTTGCATAAAACAAGCATATTTGCCCACTCCCATGTTGATAAGAGTATTAAATAGTTGACAAATGTCCCTTTAAGGTACATTATAAACAAATAAAAAATGTGATTAATCACGCTCAACTATGGACAGTCATGTGATTCAATATTTTAATCGATTGACAGCCCTACTTAGAACCAAATCACATTTGTCTTGGGTGACGCTAAGTTCAGGATGCAGCAACGGTGCCCTTACTAAATAGAGAGCCAGATAGCAGAAGAGAAGGCCAGCTGAAATAGGCCGCCAATGGCAGGCTTATACCCACAGTCCGGTGAGTCAGCCTACGTTTGCATTAACAGTAGCTTACCCACATCTGACTAATAGATCCAAATGTACACTGGAGGCTGTGGCACTGACCTATAACGTAGGGCTCCAGAGCTTTGGGCACCAGGCTGCGTGCAACCTTCAAATCTTCTGGAGAACACTTTCCCACCTCCAAACCACAGGCCATGCCCATACGTTTCAGCACCTCGATGTCATCATGGATCTCGAACATGCTGTCAAAATTGAACAAATACTCGAACCTGCAGAAGAGAAAGAGAGAGAGGAAGAGCAGGAGACATGATAAGGGTGAATTAACCATTTTTTTTAAAAAGAAAAAAATTTATTCCCAATCTAACTTTAAGGTGCTTTGAGTAAAATATGCAATTTGGAAACAAATGAACCATGTTTTAAGGAGCAGTGCAGTGCAGGATGGTGGCAATCAATTAACAAAAGTGCCACAATGTAAGTTCTCAAGTACGAATGGCAAGAGATACAAAATACACCAACGGCTAGAGACATTATGAAGAGAATGTAAGAGTACTTTACCCTAAATAGATCCTAAATGATACATTTTGGAGTCAAGAGATTTTTTTAAGGATGTTGGCTGAGAGGAAGTTATAAGCCACTTGGTTCTTCAGACTTGGTGAGTTCCTCTGAAACACTCTAAAGCCATAAAAAGCCTTAAGGTTACAATTTCCTCACATTTGGCTGCGTACAAGAACTGCTTCAAATTGTGGCTGGTTTTTGTTTATTTCACAGTTAAACAGAATTTACCAGCTAACCAGCCTTGTTTATTCCTTCCCTCTTTTCTTTTTGCTCTCATAGCCAATGCTGCAGCCAGTCTGAACAAGGATTGTTGTGTAAAGAGTTAAAAACTAGTCTACACTAGTGTCCTATAAAGGTTTCAAAAGCAACAATGAGATAGGAGTTGCAGCAGTGCATTAGGGCCTCAATGACTGATTTCTTTGCAGTTTATTTAGCATGTATTATTTACATTTCCCACCAAAATAATGTTCAAACAATCACTTAAGAGTAGTGCTTTTAAGCACACGGTTTAGTGATACTCCTCACCTGTGCTAAAAGGACTACTGTTTTAATCTATTTCCTTTTTATCATCAAAAAGGCATGCAAACATCCCTCTATGGTTGCATAGAGGGTAATAAAATCCAGACTGCAGTAATTCATTAAGCCAAAAACTGCTACAGAGCTACATTCGAGTCGTGCGCCGCAGTACCATCGGTATCATACAATCCTTATTCATGGCATGTGCAGGGTTTGAAGGGCTAGGAGCAGGACAGGACGGGACGGGGCTTCAGTGGCATGTCAGTGGACTGTTCATCTATCCGTGGTTAGCTTTTAAAACATTTTAACAAGTGCTGGATGACAGTATGTTGCATCAAAAAGTGGGTGTATTTCCATCCAACATTAGCCTCAATTATGTTAGATGCCAGAGGGAAGGTCTCGAATTCAAAGTCAGCTGCTAACAGCTACATACTGAACTGTTGAGTCACCTTCTCAGGAAACTGTCTCTGTTTATCAGGCTCATCCTGATGCCTGACCTTAATAGCTTGGCACTCAAGATTTCCAAATAATAATTATTATAATATATTATAAATATAATAATAATAATAATAATAATAATAATAATAATAAAATAATAATCATTTTGGTTTAGTTGCCAAGGGCTGGAAAACCGTTAACCTGCAAACAATACATTTTACTAGCCCAAAAAGACACTAAACACAACTATGCAGTAGAGCTGGGCAATATATCAATATTGTGATATGAGACTAGATATCGTCCTTGATTTTGGATATTGAAATATCGTGATATGGCATAAATGTTGTCTTTTCCTGGTTTTAAAGGCTGCATTACAGTAAAGTGATGTAATTATCTGAATTTACCAGACTGTTCTAGCTGTTCTATTTGCCTTTGCCTTTAATCTTATTGTGTAACTACTTTGTTGAAGCACCAATGGTCAACCCTACAATATCGTCTCCATCTCGCCCAACCCTACTTTGCAGGGAATGAAAATGGCACCTGCCAAATACAAGGTACATTTTGGCTGTGGCAGGTAAAAATTCCAGGTCACCTGCCACCATGGCAGTTTTTCCTTCTATTAAAAGGTACAGTGTGTAGGATTTGGTGGCATCTAGTGGTGTGGTTTCAGATTGAAACCAACTGAGTACCCCTCCGCTCACTCCTCTCTTTCCAAGACTGTGGTAACATGAGCCGCCGAGTGCAAAACTGTGGTAACGCCGTTCGCCTCGCTCAGAGGCCATCCTTACCGTAATAACACTACTTTAGGAGAAACGAAAGTCAGATGGCGGTTGGCGGAACCACGGTTTTACACTCTGCTACTCGCGTTTACTGCAGTTTCACAAGCATGTCGGAGAACTACGGTGGCCTTCAGGTAACATAAAAAAACGTGAAAGCGTCTCTCTAGAGCCAGTGTTTGGTTTGTCCGTTCCGGGCTACTGTAGAAACATGGTGGAGCAACATGGCGGACTCTGAAGAGGACCCGCTCCCTATGTAGATATGAAGAGCTCATTCTAAGCGTAGTAGTTATGAATATCATATTCCATTTCTGCTAATAGATCCCCGAAATGTTACACACTGTTCCTTTAAGAAATATGATTTGTATATTATATTAGTTAAAGCCATCAGTGAATTAGGTTACATGATATATTCCATATTTCTACTGTCTGATACCACTGACTCAGTGTTTACAAATCTAAAGCACTCTAAATAGATTTCAGAAGTGGCAGACAAAAAAAAAGGGGTGGCTGGTAGAAATGTTTAGTGGCCTGCCACAGTGCTCGGTCAGGAAAGAAAAAAATTAATTTCAGACCCTGCAACTATGTCACATGACTTGTGTATTGGGCTAGTAACAATTTGCCTAGTCTAGTAGACATTTTCTCAAACTAACCCAGGATTGCTAGGGATAATAATCCTTAAATGAAAACCTAGCTAGAGGAGTAAATAGTTTAAATGTATCCCTACAATATACAATGTTATTTGCTATCAATATCAAAAACAATATGAGCCCTGAAGGTAAAGTTACAAGTTCTCACATAAAAGTGCTGAAACTGAAGAGTAGCACAATCACATACTTGTCGTTCGAGATGCTGCAGTCGATGACAGTTTTCTTGCTGGTGTTGACGATAATGAAGGGGAGGTGGATGATGGAGTTGGGAGGTGGAGCTCTGTTTGCCTGCTGCTCTGTCTGTCTGTTCCGCTGAACCAGGTTCTTAAAAGCTATTTGCTGCAAGACGAGATCAAAGAAAGATGAAAAACTTTGAAGCAGCTACAGAGAAGCTTAGAACGTTCAACATTTCAAAAACATTTCTACTTTGTTCAGCAATGCTTTAGCTGGATTTTACCGCTGTTTGTACCAGTCCCGCTGTAAATGTCTCCCAGCAAAGCAACTGCAGGCCTCCCTGGTACAAACAAGTGCAAACACTCAGTTCATTCCCACCTGCAGTATGAGCTCCTGAAGCTGTGATTGTTTCTGCTTAATCCTCTCCAGCCGCCTTTGTCTCTCCACCTGCAGTTGAAATAAAGGAATAACGACGAAAGAATTATAACATGGTGTAAAATGGCAAGACACAAGCTGCTGTGAGAACGGTCTTCACTGTGTGTTTCTACCTCTAGGTTTTGGCACTCTTGCGCTGAGTTGGTGGGAAGGCCAATCCATTTGATTTCCTTCTTCTCTTTAGAGATAATGTTCATGGCCATAAGCACATTAAGTGCATCGTACACACGCCGCCGAATGTTCTTCTGGTCGTACACGTGCTAAAATGGAAAAAACAAGATTTAAAAATATTAACAAAAAACTTCTAAATGTGTTATAAGATAACCCTACACAATCTAGCACTACACTATATGACATTTTTATTATATTTCTGCATCACTGAGAAAAATGTCCTGCAGCACTCACTGCGTCATTGGGTGACATGTGGCTGTCTGCAGAGCTGAATTCTGCGACCAGTTCATCTGCCACTTCGTTGTAGGTGGTTACTCCTTTCTTCTGCACCTTCTCGCACACTTTCATGGAGAAATGCCGCAAGCCCTTCCCATTCTTTTCCCCTTTCTTGCCGCGTTTTCTGCGGACACAGCAGATCCCCCACCACATCACTCGATTTTCCCATCAAACACAATGATTAGTTTGTCATTTTTTTTTTTTTTTTTTTTTTTTTATCCCTGACTTGTTAAAGCTAAAAACACTACACTACACTCGACAGTGATGTTCAAAGTTTATAAACTGAAGGACCTTTTAAGGACTTACCCTGATGACCACGGAGAGGCGTCCGATGGTTGACTCTGAGTGAGGAACTGGGAACTGGGTGTATGTGGACTGTTTACCAAAATGGTATTAGACACTGTGGGTCTCTGGGGCGTTCCTATCACCTACAAAAGGACAAAGCAAAAGAAAGGAAAGGAAATATTAAAGCAGAGTGGATATCGAGTTGTGGCTCGCTGGTGTTCAGGGACCATTGGGAGTCATTGGTTATGTGAACACTAAAGAATCTGTTTGATTTTGACCCTTTGTGGAACCACTGGTGTGCAGTTGCTAGTGGCCGTCCCTCGCTCTCCTGAAGACCATAATTATCTCCTTTGTCTTGTCGACATTAAGAGACAGGATGTTGTCCTTGACAACTTCACTCACACATGATATTGTAGGCTACAGCCCCTTTTTTGTTGATACAAGGATGGGTTGAGCTCATAATAATAGGAACGCTGAATGTAATTACTCTCAATACAAACTAGAATTATTGTTTAGTCCTTTGAATTTGTTTGGCCATTTGTTGAATAATGACAGGTGGAGCAGAAGCGGCAAGGTTGAATGACAAATGCTTTATTTAAAAATTATGACTCAAACAAATTTCACATTATTTATGTGTCAAATTGCCCCAATAAATTTGGATTGGGCCGCAACAATAGCCAAAGACAATTGTTTAAAGAAAGTTTTAATGGGAGGTGGAACACATTAAGTGTTTTAGAAATCTTTATTTAATTTATCAATTATTGATCGTGAACATGGCTGAGAATCAATGAAAGATATTGCTTAAAATGTCATCCTCAATAGTAATTTGAGTCATTTAGGAGATAGGTGATCCATTCCTTTACTATTCCTTCACTAAGGTGATATCTAAGCTGATTCCCGTTATGTATACATTCTATGTATATAATGGGATGATGGGTGTAATCCTGCTGACTGGAGAGTTGATAAGCTTAGGATCAACCGCCTCCACCTACCCGCCGCTCGGTCACCTCACTATGATAATGGAGGGGCTTACACAACAGTAAGACACCGCACAGAAAACCCAGCAAGCAAAACTATACACAGATCCATCTGCGGGTCACTGACAATTTAGAAAACTGAACTTTTTTTTTTTATATCTACTGAGAAGTTCTAAACTCTCATACAAATGTGGTTAAGAAAGTCTGGCATTGTAAGAACCATACAGTGAGGTAGTTGTGTGGAGCATCACTCACCATGTGTGGCACATGTTGCATGTGTGCAGCAATGTTCACATTGGATGGCCCAAGAGTTTTGGGTAGTAGCTGTTTGGCCACGGGGACAGCTGTAGGCTGGACAGTAACCAAAGATAGGACACCTAAATAGAAGACATGAGAGGACCAGTAGTGAGTAAAGCTCTGGATTGATACTCCATTGCCCCCTGTCGTCCAACAACAAGCACATAGGCCTACACCTGAAGAAACACTGATGCCTTTGTGGGACAAGCAATCATTTAAACCAGACTGTATGTAACGTCTGCTTCTATTGTCGAACACATCCAATCTGACAGGTAGCAGAACTAAATCTAAATCGCCGGCGATAGCGTACTTTTGCCCGACTTGGTAAAGACAAAGTTAAAGTACATGATTAAAACGAAATTTGACTGGAAAGGTAAGAAGTTAGACTTTACTTTTACACCATTAAATATACAGATGGCTCGATGCCACTTTTTAATGTCCGATACCGCAAACTTGAGTATCTGCCGAAACCAATACAAATCCGTTACCGTCTTTTTCCCTCTCTTAAAACAATTAAGTTTAATTTATTTAACTTTTATAAATTAATATCTTTAATTACTTCTCAAATTCATGTTATTAATACAAAATATAATGAACTAATAAATGATGATGTATTATAGATTAAACTACCCAGCAGTATATTAAATCATTAAAAATGACCTCCACATTTACCAGCTGCAACATTAAAGCGATGAATACGTTAATGCATCAAAGATTAGAATACAATAATATAATATATATTATTCTGCATATTGAGTATTTTTACTTTTGGTACTTTAAGTATATGTTGATGCTAATACTTATGTACTTTTACTTGAGTAGCCTAATATTTTGAATACTGAACTTTGACTTGTAGCTAGTATTTTACACTGGAGTATTATATACTTTTACTCAAGTAGAGATCTGAGTTTTTCTTTCATCTCTGTATGTTAATATTAGTTTATTGAAATATTAAATGGATTTCCTTTCACTCACATGCACACCATTTTCAGATGGAGTTAATACAGTGTAGTGCGTGCACTGTTTACCTCTCCATCGTCTACTGTTGCGGTCTGTCTCCAAAGTGTTTTCACATCTCAAGAGTTTTCACATCTAGTAAAATGAGTTGTTTACCTTTTTAATTCATTTTTGTAATGTTATGCAATGTAAGGTTTATAAAATAAAATAAAATAAAACAGCAGCTACAATCATGAAGACGACAAAACAGTGCCATTTCTCCTCTCCTCTTCCCACTGTGAGTCAATCAGCGCTGACCGTCAGACCCCAGCACACACAGTTGGTTTAGAGACCTGAATTTACGTTTACAGTCGGTTCTGTAATGAACACTATCGCGCATTACGTTTTCTGTCAAGGCTACACTCAAAACATTCGGGGCTTTAGCCCCAGCAAAATGACCCAGCAGCACAGATTTAAAAGAGTGTAGGTGACGGACTGAGCCCGGGACAGCCCCGGCACAAATGCTGACATAGAAGAGCGTATGTGACGGAAATGGATCGGATTATACGGATTATACTTTTTTTCCCTCCAATATCCGATCCAGTGATTTTGGCCAGTATCGGATCGATACAGATTTGTATCGGATCGATACAGATTTGTATCGGCGCATGCACATCCCTAATTAAATTAACTAATTAAGAAAACATTAGACACTCTTTGTATTAGTAGCTAAAGTGAAATATTTGCAAAAAAAGTGTCAGTCAGGACACAGTGACGTTGATGTAAAGAAAATAATGTGCACCGTGTGCATCTGTTGTCTACGGCAATTTCTAGTAATACCTTTGCTAGGGCTCAGATTCTGATCGATGAAAACCTTCAGCTCTCCGTTTGTTTCTATCAGACCAACCTGCAAAGGACAAGAACTTAATACACTCAAAAATCACAACATTAAAGATGCTGCATGAGTCCAGTTAAAGAAAAGTACAAAAGAAGAAACATGAGGTTATGGGGGGGTCTCTTAATTTATAGCAATTTAACACATTTACCTTCATCTAACATCAGCTACAGTGCCTACAAGGTGGCACATAAACTAAACTAAAGCTTCCCAGTAGAAAAAAAAACAAAAAACAACATGTATATAGTTACTTACATCTTTAGCCATGATCCCAAAGGACCGGAGGAGCGAAGCTTCAGACTAAAAAAAGAAATGTTCTTCTATTTGTCACTTTTCAGACCCCTAAAAACAGAAAGAAGGCAAGCTATTAAATCATAGTGGTGCAGTTTCCACTTCCAACAAAAACATCACATTTTCCATAATATTTCCCCAAGTCTAAATATAATTCACTCTGTTTTTTGGTGTTTAATTAAACCAAAGTTATTATTCCTGAGGCCCATTTGAACTGCTTGCTGCCAGCACACTGTAAAAAGCTACAGCACTAGCTTGAGTAACCGGGTATTGTTCGTACAAGACTGAAATTGACGTGAAAATGTGTGTATTTCAGACCAATCTCGACTGTGTGAACCATTGAGAGGGCATTTCTGGATGCAGCATGTATGCAGACAATAAAACACCCCTTGATGCTCACAACTTTTTACTACACGAAGTGTGCACAAGGCCTACTACTTCAGGTACCGAGCACGTCCGGAGGAGAGGAGAGGCATCGTCTAACTTCTGCTACAGGTCACGCAAACCATGCTAACTTTTATCACACCAGCGCTAAACTACTAATACAACTAAAGAGATAGCACCACGTGGTTATAGATATCACTGTAGCATGCGGTAGTAACATCATTCACACATCATACAACCATAGTATAATGAACAATCTTTTGTTGAATGCAGCTAGCTCACTGTTAGCTAGCATTAGAGTCAGCCTGCTATAGCTAGTTAGCTCACTGCACGTTTTGAAAGGATCACATTTTAGCAGATTGTTTGTCTCCGTGCTGCAGATTACACACAAAGTTAAGTTAACATTTAAAGAAACGTGTGTGCATTGATCGTTGGTGAATGAAGTTGTAATGTAATGTTTCTGTGCACTTACTCGGTGCACTCTGCTTGTTTCTTCGACGGGCTGTTGTTGTTGGCATTAGAGAGAGAATGGAGGAAGAGGAGGTCTAAATCCCTACCAGACAGGAAACTAACTAAACATACTACTTTATCTTTAATTGTGTGGTTAATTCAACGGGTTAAATATGTATATTATTGTTAAGTGTTTAACTCTGGAGTTTATTGTTTTTTTGTACTCAACTTTCTGTCTTTTTTTCTGTTACACATTTAGTAATGCCAGGATGCTGGTGGTCATCAGGCTCCACTACCAAGACTGACCCTCATATGAGGACTATGAGGACTTTAATTAACTTTAAACATGCACTATATCTGCAACCATTTAGGACTCTAACACTTACTTTACACTATGCATCCTATATACCACTTTATAGACTGCACATATGTACATATTACATGTATTTATTGACGGACTGTACACACTATGTTCACCCATTCACTCTGTATCTTTTATATATCTCTATTATTGTTTTTATAATGTGTGTATACCTTTACCTCTCCCGTATTTCACTCTGTTCGCTGATGTTTGCTGCTTTGACACCTGCATTTCACACATTTAGTAATACCAGGATTTGCCTGTTTTGGTCGACAATTGAAGCTGTATTATTAAAAGTGATCGTTTTCAATTGAAGAATAAAGTTAACAGATACAGTTAATAATGAAACAGAAGCAATGTGAGTTTAATTCAGACTGTAAATGTAAACGACAGCTTCTAATATATCTGTTACTTTCTGCTGAGTGGATGATTTATTGTGGTTTATTAGATGTTTTATTGTGTTTTATTGACAGTCTTGGGAGTCTTATCGTCAGATAACGTCACTTGTCAACAAACACATAATAACTTAGCTTGTTCGCATTATAATGAGACAAACATACAGACAAACCTAACTAGCCTGATTACTTTCTATGAATAAAATATCAACCTTACGATGAATAGCTGTAGCTAAGTAACCGTTACTAGGGTGATTTGTTCAGCCGTTGGAACACACATTTTAAACGGTTGCTTTTTATAATGTCTCAGGACGTCAGACGTTAACGTCAACCAACTCGATCATAATCACCGTTAACCGTTAGTTATGTCAAACTAACCAATTAGCGTTATGTAGCGAACGATAACGGTTAAGTAAGCCAACTTTGTCAGAGGATTCGTTAAAGTGAAAGCGTAAAGTACAGCAACGACTAGTAGTGTTCTGCTAGTTAGCAACTGAGTATCTTAGCAACGAGCTAACTGGTGATAGCGGTTGGTGAAGCCAGGACCAACCGGCGCTTTGTTAGCCAACTTAGCAACACATTAGCTGGTAGCTAGTAGCTAATGTGCTAATCCGCAGCTGTCATCCACAACACTGACAGAGTTAGCTGCAACATTACTATGTTAGCTTTGTGCAGGTTTGCAGTCAAGACATCTAAAAACACAATAACAGGTATTTAACATTAATAACTTTCATTCCGGACAGCCGAGTAGTTTATTAAATACTGCTTACTTACCGATGCACTTCACAAGTTAGCAGACTGTGTTAGCCTCTTTTCTGCCCTCTCTCTGCTAGCGGAGCTACAAGCAGCGCGTCTCACAATCTGATCTTGGCGGTGTCTCGGTTTAGAGGAGTCTGATTGGACGGCAGCGAGGAGACGAAAGCAAAGCAGTCGAGTTAGTTCATGCCCACAAACATGCATCTCATATCAACCAGCTCCACGTATACATTATACCGCCATCTGCTGTACAGGAGGATAAGGATCTACTTCTTATTAAAGCTGCAGTGGGCAGAAAGATAAGATATTCCTTTATTAGTCCCTATATTAGACATTTGCAGTGTACAGCATCGTAAAATAGGCGTTGGTGTAATGGATACCAAACTTGTGACTTTAGTGATGCTGATTGAATGAACCCTTAGATAATGGTTCTATGAATATCATTTACAATCTCCACAGGTTGTCCGGTAAGAACATGTAGATGATGGTGATGTATCAATTAGTCCAGGTCACACACACTCTTTTTGAGATACCACTCATTTATTAATTGAAGATGGTTTGTAAATCCTTGTTTGGATAGTGGTTAATTCTTATGGAAGCACAGGAAAGACCATATCAATAAATAAAGAGAGAAGAGTCCAAAAGTTTCAGCACTGATGCTGAGCTGAGTTGGAGGACAGATGAGGTTTGTGATCAGCGCAGAAGGTGATTGGAATCACAGCACTCTCTGATCATGTGAAGACCATGCGCCGAGCCACAGACTATTGGTCCGTGCTTGTGAACAATGCATGGGCTGGTGAGGGGATGCTTTTGGGTTTAAACTGCTGCACCTTCTGAACACGCATCTTTCATCTTTTATTCAGATCTCCATTAGCTGTGGCTGAAGCCCAGCTATTCTTCCTGGAGTCCACTTAAATCATTTTGAACTGTTTTAGGCTATATTTCAGTACACAGTCACATTACAATCTTTACCAACAATGACCGCAACATCAAAAGCAACAGCAACAAAACACAACAATATTCAAGACACAACCCAACACACAACACAGGACCTAGGTTCAAGTTAATACTATTCACAGAGTACAGAGGTAAATATGATTCATTAGTGGTGGGACCATAGCATATTATGTCAAAATACAAAAACATACAAAAACAGAACAAGCAACAACTTCTTTTTACCATGAATGTTAACAGGACTTTGTATTTATCCAACATTAAATCTTTTATTTATTTAATGTTAGCTAAATAGCAGCAAAGGGGATGGTGCAAAAAACAAGATGCATCAGCTAACACAGTAAAAAAGAGCTAAACAAAGTGTAACAACATATGAACCATTTAAATAGAGGAAGTATAAAAATAGGAGCAGTATATACAGTATTGACAATAAACAGACAACTAACAAAATTGCACAAGTGTAAAATGATATTGCACAGTGAGAATGAATGAATGATAAATGAATGAAATTCCACCTGAAAATATCAAGTTAATGTCAGTTTTTTGGTGTGTAAGTATAAGTGGTCTACTGGGAGCAGTGCTGGTTGTGGAGTCTGACAGCTTCAGGAAGGAAAGACCTGCGATAGCGCTCTTTCACACACTTTGGGTGGAGCAGCCTGTCACTGAAGGAGCTCTCTATAGTGCTGAGATGGTGTCCCGCATGGGGTGGGAGTCATTCTCCATCATGGATGACAGTTTAACCATCATCCTCCTCTCTCCCACCACCTTCACTGTGTCGAGGGGGCATCCCAGGACAGAGCTGGCCATCCTGATTACTCTTGTCTAGTCAGTAGTGTATGTGACAGGTAATCTGAAAAAAAATCATGCGCCTCTGTGTCCTTCGGTGCTCCTAATGGCATCTGCAAGATTTCACAGACCGGAGAAAAACAACCAATCAGAGCCGAGCTGGAGCCTGTCGTCCCTGAGCAGCTGTCAATCACTCGCAAACTCTGATCAAACTGTCAAACTAGGCAGCGCTGATCAAATATGAATCAATATTCTGTTACTGTAATGCCTATTTCTCGCATAAAATGTTTTCCCGGCAGCTATGTTGAGAGATCAGTTGAGGAAATACCAAGCACCGCCCACCAGCCGGAGCAAACTTTCTCATTTTACAGTTAAACAGTACGGAGCCAAGAGGAGGTGCAGAAGTCTAGTTTTCTCTCAGAACATTTGAATTACAATATGCTGAAATGTTAATATTGAATCTTTGCCCAATGATGCCAAAAACATCCTGCCTACCGCAGGTTTAACCCTGTTTCTCTAAAGCTTGCTTGCACTCAAAATGCATTGAGGGCACATGAGTTCACAGATTTCATTGCTTCAACCACATTTGAAGTTGATCAGGGATGACAACACATGGATCAAACACAAATGAGCTCTTGACTGCAACGAAGAACCACTTTGTCAAATATGTAGTGTGTGTCCAGCATGGCAAAACTCCCATACCTGCAGCTATGCAGTCAATACAAAGGTTTTTGTCTGTACCTGCAGCAAAATACCAAAAAGCTAACCACACACCATTGTGCACACAGAGGTCATGGCCTCTGTATTGTTTCTGGGAATGTGGGGGTTTTAATAACCTTTGGAGTTTACATTCTACAACTCACATGGTGGCTTTTAGGGCTTTTTACACTCAACATACACAGAAAAAAACATTCCCTCATTAAATTAAAACAAAATAGATGGATTTAGTGTTTCTACACCATAATTATATTCCTGCCAGTGTGGTGAAGGTTTTGAAACAGCCATAAACCCTCATGGTGGAAGACAGAATTAACAGGAAACATAATAATAATTTATATGAATAGATAAACATTGGACTGGACTGCATTTATTTAGCTAATACTTTTCCAAAGCACCCAACAATGTGCCTCTCATTCACCCACCTGCTCTCCGATGGCAGCAAGACATCATGCAAGGTGTTGTGCAATTATTAAGGTTCAATGTCTTCGTCAAGGACACGTTGACGTAGACAGGAGGAGCCTGGGATCAAACCACCAACCTTGGTCGCCAATGGACGACCTGCTCTACCTACTTTGTCAAAAACAAAAAAAAAATCACAGACTTCTTTTCATGCAAGTCAAACATTTCTGAGAAGTGGTAACATTCACTGGGAGAATGACCTCAGTATTTTTTTAATCCTGGCTACAGCTTTGGCAATATGGCAGGATGCAAAATGTGTAATTTTTTCCACATGGCAGCAGTCATAGTTAACTAAAGACAACATCAAATGTGAGCTGGGAAGCACAATTTTGTTACGTGTGTTCCTGTTACCTGTTAAGTGATGCATCTGAGATGCAATCTGATGTTGTGTAAACTGCCATCCATTTTAACAATCTGATACAGATACAATCAAAGAAGGTCTCAAAGCTCAAAGATTAAAGAGCACAACTCAATATCCTCTCAAAAAACTGTATGTGAGAAGCGCTCTGCACCAAACACTCCATCCATCACCTAACTCTGTCTCAGGTCCATCAATCAACCTAAATGATCCAAATCACAACCTCTTCTCTCCACAAACATGCCAACCAGTAATCAACCACCTTCTTCCCACTGCCATATACTGCCCGTCAAGTTTTGAATATGCTGTTTTGGTATTTTTTGGTTAGATCTTATTCAGTGTAGTTGTACATTAATTACAATTACCATGAAAGTAAAGAGCTGGAAGTGAACTAAAAATGTTTGTAGCTGTTTTAGCAGACAGCTGATCAGACAGCGGACCGCATAAAGAATCTGAACTATAGCACGCAATCAAGGTTGTATTATTAAATTTGGTCAGTTTAGCTGCAAAGACAAATGTTCCTTTGAGAAATATTAACCTGGCTTTTTTTCTATCATATTATAAGCTAACATTTGTCTCCCGTGATGCCTGCTGAGTCTCTCAGAATTACATTGTATTTTAGGACCTCTTAACTCTCAGATCATCATGGAGCTCATAACTAGTGATTTATTTAATGCAGGTGCACTTGAGGTATATGTAGTCTGCTACATGCGCTTCAACAGCTAGTCAATTTCCAATGAGATTCACAAAGTTTGGGAATGAAAAGTCAAACATTCCTTCTATTCTCTAGGCCTATTGCATTATACTGAGAGATGTTTCTATTATTTACGCAACCCTTGTTGATATAAGTGGGTTGGATATATTAGAAACACCTCTCAGTATGATGCAATTCAGTTCAACAGCACCACAAAATCCTCCAAAATTACCACACAGTTGAATTAACACACCTCTTTAAAACAGTTTCAACACAAACTGAACATTATAACCTAAAACTATTGCAACAACAGCCCTAAATCAAATCCTACTTTATAGTGTTCAGTTTTTGTTTTTCGTGATGTGTTGATTCAAGTGTTCGAGTGTACTCAGACCAGGCTGCCATTCATGCATTTTCACTGTAAAACAACACAAACAGGAAGACTGACATGCACAGATACTCAGGGTGTACAGATATCAGTTATCTATACACCCTTCAACAGTGTGAAGGGTGTATTCCTTTTCACATGAGATAAAACTCAGCTGAGTCCGCCCCACAGACTGATATTTAATTTTTCTTAGAATAGAAATGTTTATTATTTAAGTTAGATAGACATTATATCAAAACTGTAGACTACCTCTCAGCCTTATTTATTTATTTATTTATTAGTTTATTTGACATGGACAATACATAGGTATTGTTACACTTGATTAAAGTGCAATCGATTCAAGGTATATAGGACTTCTAACCATAGCTAATTTGCAGACCTTGTCCCTGGTTAGGCTTTTAAGAAAAAGAAAATAAATTAAAAAAAAATACAGAATAGCACATTTTACATAAAATCACATAATACAACAACGTACATTACAATCAATTTACATATTTCCCAATTTACATAGTTCCCAATCAATAATCAGTGATCACAGGTTTGCTTTAGTTTCAGCCTTTGGTAACGTGTCCACATTGTCCCACACGAACATACTCTTTGTCCCACATTTTGGTTGTTGGGGATCTGGTACATATAGTATAACAAAGTAAAACAAAAATCTCACTTTCTTTCGCCCTCACACACACAAGGATTAATTTTGGCAAAATAAAAAAAAAGGCAAATAACAACAGACCAGTTACTGCAAAACCCTCCAAACCCCTCATCTCAGGGGACAAAGGAGGACGGTCTGCAGGACAGATAATAATGCACTATACTCACTTTTAACAGTCTCTTCAGCACTATTTTCACTTTTAACAGTCTCTTCTGCACTATACTCACTTTTAACAGTCTCTTCTGCACTATACTCACTTTTAACAGTCTCTTCTGCACTATACTCACTTTTTTAATAGTCCTGTATCACAGCTGTTACCCTGCACTATATTCACTTTTAACAGTTTTTCTTCATCTCCTTGTATTTTTATATCTGGTATATTTTTTTGTACTTTGTACTTTGCACTGCTAACTTTTTTACTGCCTTTTTACTAACATGTTTTGCACTATGGAACTGAGATGCTGGAAACTTGATTTCCCTCAGGATCAATAAAGTTACTATCTATCTATCTATCTATATTTCACAGAGGTATAAAAAAGAAGAGAGTTCCAGTCTATAAGGTCCTACAATTGAAAAATTATATACCAGGGGAATATATTTATGAAAAGATATGCCAAATACAAAGGGACAGACTTATGATGGACAAAACAACATCTTGCTAACAGTGGTGGAGGAAGTATTCAGATCCTTTACCTAAGTAAAAGTAGAAATACCATAGTCTACTCCAGTAAAATAAACAAATTAAAAATAATACTTGAGTAAAAGTGACTGAAATTGAAAATATGTTTTGCACTATGGAACTGTGATGCTGGAAACTTGGATTTCCCTCTGGATCAATAAAGTTACTATCTATCTATCTATCCATCTGTCTCTCTTTCTATGACTGAAGCCTACAATAGCTGCTCGACTACTTCCGCGCATGCGCAGAATGAGCGACAGTCGGGCTACCTAAACTGGTCAAACAGCGGGTGTGAAAATGGTAGGTAACCAAAATAAACACAAACCCAGGCATTGGGCTTTTAGTGCCACTAAGGCTTACATTGAGGACTATTATCGTAGCATTAAAATACATGCTGTGTCTCGATGTGGCCAGCCTACAGTGACTAGTTCCTTGTGTTCGCTGCTGTTTACAGGGAAGGTCAGTGTATATGTGGAGAGCAGCTAGCTAGCTACACGTCTGGTAACTTCTGCTGTTACCAGGTCAGTCGGTGCACCTCAGAGGCAGACACACACTGGGGTCGTTTGAGTGAAATCCAGGCTTATCCATAACCATACTGACAGAGTATTGTTATAATACTACCCCCAGAGTTAATGCCAGTGATACATCTGGGCTAACTTAGCTACCATTAGCCAGTAGAAGTTACTAGCTGCTGGTGTGTAGACAATGCTAACCTAATGTTACCCATCTGGTCACAGTCTGACAGCAGCACTTCATGAGCTCGTTATTGTTAACAGGAATCAGTAAGGGTTGGTTGGTGGAGTCATTAGCAGCTTGATGAACTCACATCATGAGTTTTTAGTCTCAGGTTTCAGGAAATGCTCCTCAGTGCTCTGATACTGCAGCTGGTACTGTGAGGAAGTGACATGGTGATTTGTCCATAAAGCTGGGAAGGGGATATCTCTGGAAAATATAGATTAGATTAGGGCTGGAGTATAAGATATTTATTTTTCCTTATCAATTACTCTACTATTTATTTACTTGTTAATTAGTAAAAAAGTGCTCTTCAGTTTCCCAGAGCCCAAGGTGATGTCTTCAAATTTGTCAAATGAACAGTCCAAAACTCAGAGATATTCATCATAGAAGTACTAAAGAAAATAAGCAAATACTAACAACAGAGCAGCAGATCAATGACAAAAAATCTATTTTCAAATTTGCTGTAGTTTAATTTCAGTCAATCAACTAATTGATCAATCAACTAAGCATAACATCTATGATATATATAGTATTAGGAAGTCAGGTATCACCTGGAATTAGGTTAAAGTATGACAATGACTTTAAAGCTAACTGTTGTTTAAGCCAAGATAAAATATTCCTTTATAAGTCCTGCAGTGGGGGAATCTGCAGTGTACAGCAGCAAAGGGGATAGTGCAAAAAACAAGATGCATCAGCTAACACAGTAAAAAAGAGCTAAACAAAGTGTAACAAAATATGAACCATTTAAATAGAAGGAAGTATAAAAATAGGAGCAGTATATACAGTATTGACTATAAACAGACTATTAACAAAATTGCACAAGTGTAAAATGATATTGCACAGTGAGAATGAATGAATGAATGAAATTCCACCTGAAAATATCAGGTTATTGTCAGTTTTTTGGTGTGTAAGTGGTCTACTGGGAGCAGTGCTGGTTGTGGAGTCTGACAGCTGCAGGAAGGAAGGTATATCACTGGTCTTTAATGGCTGCGTTGAAATATTCTGATTTTATTTGTCTGGCCGAGGGAAATATCCATTGCAGGGATGCACCGATCCGACTTTTTCAGTCCTAGTCCTAGTCCAGTCATAGCGATACCGAGTACCAATCCGATACCAGTGTTTAATATATAAGCTGTATGCCTCACTGTGTGGAAGTGACTGGGATCATTTTTTTTGTGTAAAGCAACATCAGGCTTGATTTAAACATTTGTTTCCTAACTTTGTAAAACAAAATGTAACAAATAAATACATATATATACATTTACTGAATTTATTATTTATTATTAAAATAATAAATCGCACTCCAGCAACTTGGTAAAAAAATCTTCAAAATTAACAGGAGCTATTTACATAAATTACAATTCAAGTAAAAACCTTGTTAATGCAGCAACAAATTGGTCAAAACTTAAACAGGAATTAAAATTACAGTGTATAATGTAAATCGTATATAAACATAGAATTGAATTGATCATCTGATTTTATTTTCTACAAAAATACCTATGTGCACATATCTTAGAAAAGTGCTAATTTCCATACCGTAAAATATCTTCACAATATCAGTATATATACAACATTGTGACATTTTTCTTTCTTTTAATATTGCTGTGTATTTCTGTCCGGGTGCTTGTGTTACACTCCAGACTTGTTGCACCTCCAGGTCCGGGTGGTGGCATCCCATTTCCCTACTCATGTTACATCTATGACTGTAGTTATCTGAGGGGCCCTCCCGGGTACAGCATGTGCTTTGAGAATCCACAACATCTCTCTTCAGAAAAGCCCATGTTGCTTTTGGATAGGATATAATTACCAGCACAGCGTCTTGGCTCACCACCTATAATGTGTGTGTGTCAGTGTGACAGACTAACCTTTTGAAATATGAGTGTTTCTGATCGTCTCGCAGTCTTGACTGTTGCCTGAATGCCTGTAGATGTCTGTGTCTCGCTGTGTGTTCTTGTCTGTGTTTCGGTCTGTGTTTGCGTGCTGTTGTCAGTGTTCCCCGGTCTGATCGCACCCGTGTCTGACAGCCCCTGTCCTGTACTTACACAGCATAAGCTGAAGTCTTCGCAGAGGGACAAGGTACGGCAGTTCATGTCCTTCACACAGGCTGGGGAGAAGACAGCTGTGTACTGCCTCACGCAGAATGACTGGAAACTAGAAGTTGCGACGGACAACTACTTTCAGAATCCAGATCTCTACTGTAAGGAATCCATGAAAACGTCAGTAGACCGGAAAAAGCTGGAGCAGCTCTACAATCGCTACAAAGGTCAGTGGGACAGTCTGTGTTTTACGCTGTAACTTGGAATATTTACTAGAATAGTTGTTCCAGAGAGGACTGTGTTCTTTAAAAGTTAGAGACACTACTTCTTTGCAAAAAGTATCCGTATAACTGTTTTTTTTCCCCTTGATAGATCCCCAGGATGAAAATAAGATTGGTATTGACGGGATCCAGCAGTTTTGTGATGACCTCACGCTGGATCCAGCCAGCATCACCGTGCTGGTCGTTGCGTGGAAGTTTCGCGCCGCCACTCAGTGCGAGTTCACCAAGAAGGAGTTTCTGGATGGCATGACGGAGTTGGGGTGAGTGTTGACGTCAATGGCGTGAAACAGTGGGACATAAACACTGTGCCCGAAGTATCTTCGCATGGCGGTTCTCTTAGTGTAGCTCCAGGGAGGGAAGGTTGTCTATATATAGAGCCACTCAACCGCAGCTCGAGTATTCTGTGTCTTCGTGGAATGACTCAGTGGAAGAGCTGCGGTGTTTTGACTTTTGAAGTTCATGTGTCGAGGTTAACTTCGGCCAATTTGTTACCGGCATAAGGAAGCTGAAACTGGTTCGGGTGTCTATATTCAATTACACTTTGTTTACGGTATTTATTGCTTAAATTGTCTATTTGTCTAGGTGTGACAGCCCAGAGAAACTGAAGGCCCTCTTGCCAAGATTAGAGCAGGAGCTCAAAGATAGCGGGAAGTTCAAAGACTTCTACCAGTTCACCTTTAACTTTGCCAAAAATCCCGAACAAAAGGGTCTAGGTAAGATGAGTGACAATAACAACAACAACTTGCTGAATGGTATCACTGAATTACAAAATGTTGGAATGAAGTGCTCTGCTTTTTTCTGTCTGTGTGCAGACTTGGAGATGGCCGTAGCCTACTGGAACCTGGTTCTGTTGGGACGATTTAAGTTCCTTGATCTTTGGAACAGATTCCTTTTGGTGAGTCAAAAGAAGTGAAATGAGGATTGATATCAGCGCCAACACTGACCATGTAGAGCAGATCAGGTATTGGCCGTGACGTGACAGGCAGAAATACAATTCTCTCTATTAGTTACATTCATGGTAGGTCGTTTTTAGGGCCACAGTAATCCCTGGCTTCATGTTACCTTACACAAAAGCGATACCGATGAGTTCTGCACAGTTAGAAATACAGATTTGAAAATTTGGGGTAAAACGAGGCAGATATCATGAGTTGAAAAGTTGGATTGGTACATCCCTCATTGAAATCTATATGGCCCAGTGATGGGAAATTACACCTTAATGACTCTGTCAAAGAGGGGAGGCAGCGAGTGTAACCAGAGGCCTGTACTACGAAGCAGGATTTGGGGTTAGCGAGGTAACTTCAGGGTTAACCCATCGGGGTTTTCAGTCCTACGACGGTGGTTCACTTCTTACCGGGGTAGATCACCATGGCCGCTTATGCTGAACTACTAACCTGCTCCGGAGCAGGTTATGGTCCAGATAAGAGATCAACTCGTATAAAAGCACCGCCTACTGACCAATCAGAGCTCAGTGCGCAGATCGTATGATAATATTACACAAATAAACACGAAGAAGTTTAAGTCATAATCCAGGCTAAAAACAACACAGTTTAAACTGACAGATGCAGGAAAGGACAGCTGGCTGTATGCTGTGGGTGTTTACCGCTTTGAATTATGTTTTTTATATTTATTTTTTTACTTGCACTCAAGTCCGTTTCACACCACCGGAGTCTGAAAGAAGAAGGCTGAAATACTCATACACGCCACAACCTTGTCAAAGGTCATAATAAAGTGTCGTCTATTAAACCACTATATTCTGAAAGCTTTTTAGAATATCACTTCCCCATCTAGCCGAATATGAACTTTAGACTTTATAGACTTTTCAGGCCGTTAAAATGATAAGTCTGTTCATTTACGTATTCCCACCTCGGCTATTTTTCTTTTACCAGCTGTCCTTCCTGCATTTGGCAGCTTCAACTGTGTTACTTTTAGTCTGGCTTATGAATATTATAGTTTGTTCTTCCTTTGTAAAAATGTGCCGCTCTGCTGACAGCCGACTTGTCCATGTCTGTGATTGGTCAGATCTTACAAACACCACCCTTAGCCAGATCGAGAAACCTAGGGTTCGACTTCCAGAGTTGATAACCACCATCGTAGGACCGCTTATAGAGATTGCTGATGTTAGAGTTAGTTAAGCCAGATAATGAGAAGATACCCTGGGTATGTTGAACTCACTTCGTAGTGCAGGCCTCAGCGGATGTTTGGTTGGAATGAAAACCTGCTGACTCTTGGATCTCAGGGACACATGCTGTCCCACAGGTCCATCAGCGATTTACACTATGGTGTTATAATGGCACAAATGTCTACAGTTTTTGGTTATAGAGATAGAATAAAATCAACACAAGCTGCGTGAAACCATGTTTATACCAATATATTGATTTATCATTTACAGGAACACCATAAACGATCCATCCCAAAGGACACATGGAACCTATTGTTGGACTTTGGTAACATGATTGCAGACGATATGTCAAACTATGATGAGGAAGGTGAGTTTTGGATCCATTTGCTTTTCTCTGTAATGCTCTAGATATGAACTTTTCCTATTTAAATCTACTGTGACACTAACGATACCTTGTTGTTCTTTTCTTTTCTCAGGAGCGTGGCCGGTCCTTATAGATGATTTTGTGGAATTCGCTCGACCAATTGTAACGGGATCAAAACGTAAAACTCTCTAAATCCAATCCCGACTCTGGAAAGCCAGAACCTTGTTTCTTTTACAGTGACTTCATAGTTTTTTTTAAGACTTGTACAAAAAAAGTGAAAATTGTAGACTTCAGAGAGAAAACAGAAGCACTTGAAACTGTCAGGAAATCATCTTTCAGGGAGCTGAGTAAAAACTATGAGAACAGCTGGCTGCAATTTTTTTGTCCTCGTGAGACCAAGGCGTCACGTGGACATCGCCGGATTCACCGTTGTCTCTCCTGTTGGATTCTCAGCATCCTGGACGCCCCTCTGCTCTGCTCCAGGAGGAGCACTACCCTGTAAACGGGGATGGACGCACAGCACTGAGAGGAGGTTCGCTGGCTGTGTGTGTGCTCTAAAGGGACTGGAGAGGAGAAAACTGTGTGTTTTAAGATTCTTCCTAGTCAGCTTTGTTTTGTTATATGAAGCTCTGAGTGGCTGTGCGAAGTTCCCGTGTCTTGCTCTAACCTCGGGACAGAGTGCTCGCTACACCAGCACCAACAGAACTGTTGCAGTTTTTACTGTACATACTGTATCTATTGGGACAGTTTACAAAGAGAGCTATATGAAGAATAATATAAATACGTTCAATTTATAAATGCAAATTCTTTTATGTACAGTAAATGCTAAGATCTCTAACGGGATGCCTCAATATCGTGGATGATATGCTGTTGGTTTAATTGTTCGGTGGATCTGTCGAGTCATGGAGTTGTGAGCTTCTCATTGAAAGCATGTTAAACACATTTTACGTCACCTCGGGCTGGTTTCACAAATACATTTTCACTAAAGTAAAGGCAGTGCTTTAATTTAGATAACTGATATTGGCTCGTGGTATTCATTTGTCAGATTAATCTCAGTTGGGAGTGGGTCTTGAAAACCTTCGTAGTCCACAGCACCAAGATTTTTGCTCTCAAAAAGATAATTTCTAACTGTTGAGGAGTATTTGTTGAGACATTAACGATGCTAAAGTGACTATTAAGCAGCATTTAAAGTTAAGAAACGACAGACCCTTAGGATTGCATGGCACATATCTGTATGTTATGGCAGTGCAAAGCCTTAAGTTCAGAAGCCAGGACACTAAAGGAGGGCGACACAACAGGACGAAAAAGTAAGCCTTAAGAATAAATATCTGTCTGTTCAATATTTATATTTCTGTTCAAGCCCATCTGTCCAGTGTTACTGAAGGTAGTGAAAATTAGAATATATTGTTAATAAATCATGTAAGTAGCTTAAGTATATTGTTCATTTAAGAAAGATGAATAAAGCATGAGTTTTTTTCCATAATCATACATGCAAATAGTTCCTTTTGTTGATGAGTTAGATGAGGGACGCATTTTATATCACTCACAGAACAGTATAGCTGTGTTTGTAAAGCAGAGTTAGGATTGACAGAGTAAAAAAAAAAAAAGATTATAACCATACTGATCTGAATGTGTTAAAGAAAGCTTTAATATTACATTTTTCAGAATATTCCTCCATGTTGTTGATTGTTAATAATAAACAATATTTAACAAGATATTTTTTTTAGTACTTAGCCGTGGTAATTTGGCCAATATGATAACGGTGCTTTGGAAAACAGACACATCGTGAATTAGTTACACACATGGTTCATTATGTTATTTTGTGACTTTACAATGTAACACATCAGAGGTACAGTACTGGATGATGGTGAAGAGCTGATCAGGATGATCATAAAGTTTAACATGTTTGTTCCGCATGCTGCTCCTTAATAGACGGCAGGTTAAGTGATATTTATGCCATTATGTATTTGCATGTTGTGCCGCCCTTTGCAAAAAGACCACAACCGACTTTGTAGCCAACGTAAGTTTATTTTGCCAAAATGATTTCAGAGAGTTTAGAAGTTGAAACACACACGTTGTGTCTCTCCTTTAGTCTCTCCATTATTGCTATCAAATAACAGAATAAAATGCCCCAAAAATACTTATTTTTCTATAACATTTATGTTGTATACCAATAAGCTGTGGCTGTAGCTACTATTTAAGTATAGGTTTGCATTTTTTTCAAGTCTTATAAGAAACTGTTCCTTTGCCCATGGACTGTGGATTTTGTCCCCCATCACTTCCAGTGGAAGCGCATTAGGAAGAGATCTTTTACTGAACAGGAGAATAATTACAACAAGCTAAACTGGTTTCAGTGTACATATGGGCACCTTACTATTGTTCTCAAAGACAAACATGAAAATGTGGCTATATCCTTTTAAGGACAACAAGGGCATGTCCTCGGTATCGTTTCTGGGAATTTGGGGGATGTAACAATCTGAGAATGAGTTTATACTCTACAATATGACTGGTTTAAACCTGCAGTAGGCAGAATATTTTTGTCATCATCGGGCAAAAAATCCATAATAATCTTTCAGCATATTGTAATTGAAGTGTTCTGAGAGAAAACTAGACTTCTGCACCTCCTCATGGCTCTGTTTTCAGGCTTTAAAAAAATCAAGCCGTGATGGAAGACTTTGACCAATCACAGGTCATTTCAGAGAGCGAGCGTTCCTATTGGCTGTTCATTCAACGGAGGCAGCTGTCAATCACTCATTAACTCCGATCATACGGCAAACTATGCAGCACTGATCAAATGTTTTCAGAAACATCTTGTAGTGTACTGTTTAGCTGTAAAATGAGAGAGTTTGCTCCGGCTGGTGGGTGGTGCTTGGTATTTCCTCAACTGATCTCAACACGGCTGTCGGGTCACAAACTTTCTCATTCATACATTCAGCACCAGAGGACATAGAGACACATGATTTTTTTAAAAAAATGACCTGTCTCATGCACTACTGTCAGGATAGAGTGACTGTTTTATAAAAATAACTTTTTTTAAACATATTTGCTCCAACTGAACTATTCATCGCGAAAATAATCGGCCCATTAACCCTATAATGAAAATAATTGTTAGTTGCAGCCCTATACTTACTACTATACTTGCACTACCTATACTACTCCACTACATTCATCTGGAGGCTGTAGTTGCTAGTGTAACCGTCTGTTATTAAAAATATATGTTGCACCCAAGTATTCTACATTAGAGACAAAGCCGTACTTATAAGTTATAGTGTGGTACGTACCAATGAAAGCTTTTGACTGTTTTATAAAAATAACTTTATTTAATCATATTTGCTCCAATTCTATCCACTGCTGCTTTAAGGGGAAAAAATGGCTGATTTTTTTGGCCACTTGGGAGCAGCAAAAACATTGATATAAAAATATTAAATAAGAATTGTAAAGGGGATTAAGACTTCTTTATGATAATATTCCTGGCAGTGTGGAGACAGTTTTGTAATACAACTAGATCGTGTAGGGAGATGAAACTTAGAGAAAACACTTTTTGTTGATAGTTAAATATTTCTCAGGGGGGTTTGGACTTTGTTTCTAAAATCCTGGCTAGGACATAATGTTTTACCATCTACAAGAGAAACCTTTGTTTTGATCACTCATGGATGGTAATATTGAAGAGGACAAGCAAACATTACAGTTTCTCTTCCTTCAATTGTTTTGCATGCAAATAAAGCCCTTACCTGTGGATGTTACCTGCGAGCTACTAAAACTAGCCCCTCCTCTTAGTGAGAACTGTAAGGTGAGTCACATTTGAAACTCAAACCGCTTTGTTATTTACCTTGACAGCAGCTAGTCCTTTTCCAAAGGGAAAGAAATGAAATAAGCTCCTCTGTGCAGGTTGTTTATAGACTCGGTGGACTTCTTTACCTGCAGCACAGGACACACAATGGAAATGGAAATGAAAGGAAATGCTTCTCAACCTCTCACTTGTAATAATGGCAGTGAAAGGTGAGCTTTGTGTTGATGTTTTCACTCTGACCGCATGTCTTCCTTTTGGTTGTTAAATGTAAATTCTTAACTACCAGTTATTTACATCAGCTTCTTTCCTCACCATTTCATTGTATTTTCACTTTATGTTCTACTTAACAAACGCGTAAAGTGGTTATTAAAAGCCAACTACCAAGCTTTAGTAAAATATCATAGCTAAGAGGTGTTTTGTGGAAAATATATGACGTTTTCTGAGGTTATTTTTGAGCTTGAATTTTGCTCCTTGCTACTAATCCTACTTGAAAGTAATTTAAAACTGGCTAATCATCCAGCTGGGGCATTTGATCTCCCCGCTACAGAAACCCGACCCTGTGGTGGCTGTTGTAGTGTCTGTCATCAGGGAATAGGAGCGAGAAAGAAAAGTGACCCCAGCTGTCAGTTGTTTCTTTACAGTTGCGCGTAGTCATTCATTTGTACGTGGTACTGGACTGTGTGGATTTGCCCCCAGCAGGATTGACCCCTATGGCTTTGAGAGACGTCACGATTTTGAATCCTACAAAGAGATGATGAACGAGTATGTAGCCGTCCTCAACAGGAGGTCGATGAGATGGTCCAAGCTCCTTCAAGAGAAACCCCATGTGGGGAAGGACTTGACAGGTACAAGCAACACAAACACACACACACTACTGTTTGGTTTTGGAGCTCTCTTGTTGTGTGACGTAATTGTAAAAATTTGTTTTGGGAAGTGAAAAGGTATGTGCGTAAAGGTGTGCCGAATGAGCACCGTGCCAGGATTTGGATGGCAGCCAGTGGAGCACAAGAACGACTGGAGAGCAACCGGGGTTATTACCAGTCTCTGCTGGCCATGGAGCACGACGCCAAGCTGAAGGAAACCATTCATACAGGTGCAAACAAAGAGGCCTTTTTCACAAATGATACTCTGACATGTCTAAATAATGATGGCTGAATACCATTTAACAGCATCAGCTTCAGGGTGCTGGTTTTGTGCACGCCGGCTCACTGTCATGACTGATGGTACATGTCCACAGCTTCCATCCTTTTCCACGCTTTCCCATTAATTGTCTATGTAAGCAGCCGTCCAATGCATTCTGGTAGCGTGGCGGACGTGATTCAAGACAGACAGACCGTCGCCTGCTCCTCATTTGCATGAAGTGGAAGGGCTAGGCTACGTTATGCAAATCAGGGGCGTCCGGCGCAACTCGCCGCCTCTGGAAACTTCCTAGAAACTTTTAAACTAACACTTTTCGATCCAAAATAAAGACAGATTCAGCAACTGCGTGGCTTATTTCTTGCATAAAATGTTTTCAGAAACACATTTCGGTGAACTATTTTCATAATATAGGAGAAGAAAGTTTCCAAACGAGCCGCCACGTTGGTTTCCGGTTTGAATGCTGGTAGCAGCAGCCCACGAGGAAAAGCGTTCGTCCGATCAGGAGCCTTGTGTCTAGTGTCTAGCCCATCAAGCATCCATTGCTGGGAGGCAATCCCTCGCGATAAAAAACGCCTGTGGACATGTATCATTACTAGGACACTTGAATAGAACAGAGCTGTTATTAGTGAGCTTTTCCTACTATGACAAGTTAAAATCTCTGCTGTAAAAAAACAGTTCTCACCTCAACTTCTATCAACAGGTCCATATCATAATACAATTCTTGTCTTGTTATTTTTGGCAGACATGCATAGGACCTTTCCAGACAACGTCCTCTTCCAGAGCAGAGCAGAACCGAGCCTGCAGAAGGCTCTGTTCAATGTGCTGCTGGCCTACGGACACCATAATAAGGAAGTGGGGTACTGTCAGGTGAAGGAAACAGCACATGGGAGAAGTTTACCTTCAGGGCTTAAGTTTCTGCCAGAAATCTCCAAACCTTCAGAAAAGATGGTGGTTTGGATTAAATACATTTTCTGGTAGAAAGCCCTGAAGGCAAACTTCTTTTCCCCCCAACACGTTTTATCTCGTCTCCCTTAACATAGTATCTGTTTACCTAAAGAACAGGACCTGCTAGTTCATTTAACTACATGTGAGGGATTTTCCCCAAATGTGGCTTTCGGTGCAACATTCACTCGTCAAGTCAAGTCAAAGTCATATTTTGATGTTTACTGAAGTCACACAGCTTAGGTAAAGGTAGAGGAATTGAATTACTAATTGTAAAAATGACAGGTATACAGTTACATCCTGTTTCCCCCAGACATGCAAGGATGTCATCAGAACTAGTTTGACAACATATTGGTGACAAAATCACATCCTTGATTAAGCTTTTGGAAATATGTTGTTGCTGTGGATATTGGTGCCTTCAGATGAAACTCGTGAGCTTGTGTTTACAACATGGGAAGTCGTGTACACGATATGTTTGGCATTCAAGTGGTTAAGTCGTGAGAACACCTCTGCTAAGCAACGGCAATATTAACGTTACTGTCGGTGTCTAGAAGCCACAGAGGCTAACGATTTAGCAAGCTAGCAAGTGGGTAACATAATGCAGGAAATGCAAAGACATAATTTCATTTATTTATTTATTTATTTGACAGGGACTTTACATGTAGGCATTGTTACACTTAATTAGGACTTATAGTCATAGCTAATTTGCCTACCTTGTCCCTGGTTAGGCATTTAAGAAAAAAATAAAATCACATAATACAACATCGTACATTACAATAAATTTACATATATATGTTCCCAATCAATTATCAGTGATCACAGGTTTGGTTTAGTTTCACCCAATGTTTCATCTTTTCATTAAACGTTTTCAGGTCAGGTTGTATTTTTATTTCTGTTGGTAGGGCATTCCAAAAATGTACTCCTTTTACTGAAAAAGATGACTGACCGAAGGTTGTTTTGCGCTGTGCCAGTTACCATTTGTTGATGACTGACCGAAGGTTGTTTTGCGCTGTGCCAGTTACCATTTGTTGATCCCCTATTGTGTTTGGCTATTCTATTGGTATTAATTCTATAGACATAATGACAGACGAAAAAGATGAGGCCGTTAGGGATATCAACATTTTCCTCAGACATATTATAAAATTACAAAGAATTATGATATACAACTAAAATTACAATATATTCACTTATTATGTACCTAAAAATTAGCTTCCATGGCCTCCTCCATTTCTGACGTCAACAAACACGTCACAACCCGTGAACTTGGAGCTTTCAGAAACTTTCCACGTGAATACCACAAGAGGGCGGCGTTCATATGAATTCTTCTCGTGAACACGATAAACACGACGCCATTTGAAGGCACCATATGTCCAGCATAAATACTGCCATGTGTTTGGCTGCATGTGTCTGTAAATCAGTGACCTACAGTATGCCAGTGGGCTCACTCACAGGTCGCTGTCTCTGTTCATTTCAGGGTATGAACTTCATTGCAGGCTACCTCATGATCATCACTAAAGATGAAGAGAACTCCTTCTGGCTCATGGATGCATTGTTGGGCAGAATGCTCCCAGGTAGAGTCGTTTTTAAATTGGTCACACACACAGTTAAGGTCCCTGCACAGCGCCTCAGGTGTTTTCAATTAGTGTGTCTGATTAGACGTCTGCTCAGGTTGAAGGTGGGCGTGGCTATGGGAACATGAGGTCACCAAAGCCAATATAAAAGGTAAAGATGAACAGGAAAGTGAGGAAGATCTCAATATGCCCTTTTCACAGCAGCCTTTTTGACATGTTGTCACAGGGTAAACACAGGTGTAGTAGATCAAATTAATTATGGTCCCGTTCTGTTTAGTGTGTCACAGCCAGTCCAGGGTAGTAGCTAAAAGGAGCCAGCAAACTGGGGAAACTCTCTCTCACTCTGTTGTTGAGGTTAGGCACTGACCTTGAATCAGGGCTGTAGTCAAGTAAAACTTAATCACATCCAAGGCCAGGTCCAGTCGAGTCTAAGTCAAGACCAAGTCCAAACACAGTCGAGACTAAGTCAAGACCAGGTCCAGAGCAAACCAAGACCATAATAGGCAATGTGTCTTTCCAATGCTAATATAGTGATTAATGAGTGAAGATGGACAGAAATAATCTATAAACACTATTGATCTATCTTCTAACAACAAACAGGAGCAACTTTATCAGTTCTCAATAGCCGAGTCAGAGTCCAAGACAAGTTTGAGTCCAACAGGGCACGAGTCCAAGACAAGTGCAAGACTTCAAAAAAGTGGATCTGAGACCAAGTCTGGACTCAAGTACTACAGCCCTGTTTCGAATGGTTAAGGTCAGGCATTGACCTCAAATAGTCAAAGTTAGGCATTGACCTTGAATATTTATGGTTAGGATAGGTCGTCGGGCAGTGAGTCTTGCAAAAGTTTTTGCATGTTTTTGCAGATCTCAGATCAGATTTCCCAATTTGCATGCTCCCTTCTAGACACAACCCCATTCCAGTGAGCAAGCATGCACAATACCAGGGGCCCGGTCCTCCTAAATCAATGAAAAAATAGAAGAAAAGGTCAAATAAAACATTAAAACAAAGACATGGATGTGAAAAAGCTACTAAATATGTATGATAAAATAGCCAGGTAATGTAGCAGTGCTCAGTTATAGAGCTCACCCAGGGCTATTATTTGGAAGCATGCAGTTTGTAAGGGCAAGTCCTGTAAAATAGTTATATTTATAACAAGTATAACAACTTTTAAAGATCTTAAAATCTCTTCTAAATTTAATTTGATTAAATCACATAAGATGAAAGAAGCGTAGACTCGTCAGAACAGATGTGAAGACACTTTGCTCCAATCAAAGCTATGGCAGCAGCATACTGAACGAGTAGGCTGCAGACTATTTGGCAGACCAGAGAGATTTGTTCCTGTTTATAAGGGGAAGAAAGACAAGATCTTATCTTCAGATCAGTAATCATTCATATTTGTATCATATTTGCTTGTGCTGTACAGTGCTCATCTTTTTTTCTTCTTTGAACCAATATCTGTGTTTTATCATGGCCCTTGGAGCCGGGTCTGGGTCATTGATGTCAGAAATTAATTTTAATGTAATGAAGGCAGCTAAAATATTTGTTACATTTGCAACAGCTGCATAACAATGCAAATGAAAAGTGCTTGTTCATGATGACCCATCATTGTAATATAAAAGACTGAAGAGTAGTGGACCCGAGTTGGAGCCTTGTGGGACTCCACATGGAAAATTCATTCTTGCAAGACGTTCTGGACTAACGCAACAATCTGAAGCATTTAGATTTGATCTAAAAGATAGAAACAAAACCAGTTCACAATTGTTTTTAAAAGGCCGAACAACAAGTATCACTACTGCCCTCAGATAGACAAATGTAAGCTCATCTACTTTGTGGATATTGTAGACTTCTACAGCCCGGCCATGATGGGCCTGAAGACTGACCAGGAAGTTCTCGGGGAGCTGGTGAAGGCTAAATCTCCTGCAATAGGACAGCTCATGGACCAGTATCCCGGCATATGGACACTGGTGGTGTCGCGCTGGTTCATCTGTCTCTACATTGACGTACTCCCAATTGAGGTGAGGAAAACTTTGAGGTTTAGACACAAATGAGGAATTGATGTTGATGTTGAAGCACGTCATTTCACAGACAGTTTCTTCTTGTGCTTGCAGACGGTTCTGCGGGTCTGGGATTGTCTTTTCTACGAGGGCTCCAAGGTTCTTTTCCGTGTTGCTCTGACTCTCATCATTCACCACCAGCCGGAGATCCTGAGAGCTCGCTCTTTGACCGATGTATGCGAGTGCTTCAAACAAATCACCTGCGGTGCTTTCACTCTGGACTGCCACACCTTCATGCAGGTGCGATGAGAAAGGACAGAAACACTGTTTGTTGTTAGTGGGCTTAGAACAGTTTGAACACCAGCTCTCCACCGCTGTCAAACCTTTGCAAAAGGCAAATCTGCATTAGGGCTGCAACTAATGATTATTTTTCATTATCCATTATTCAGCTTTGTTGATTAATCAATCAATCATTTGGGCTATAATATGTACAAAAACAGAGAAATGGTGCTGATGGAAAGCTCACGGAGCCTATGGTGACATTTTCAAAATGTCTTGTTTTGTCCATATAACAGCTCTAAACCCAAATATATACAGTTTATTATCATATAAGACAAAGAAAAGCAAATAATCCACATTTTAGAGGCTGGAATGAACACATCTCTGGCATTTCTTCTTGAAAAATTACTTAAACGGTTAATTAATTATCAAAGTTGTTGATGAATTTTCTGTTGATCAACTTGTTAATTAATTGACTAATTTGTTCAGCTCTAAAGTGCTTTATAAAGTGTATTATTGTTCACTGCTGTTTTTTTTTTTACTAAAACGTTCAACGTTCATCAAAGTACAGTGGTAGAAAATGCTCCTTAATAAAACAACAGAAGAGAACATATCTTTGACTTAACTCAAGTGGGCAGAATAGATTTACCAAGAGTATACTGATCAGAAAAGGAGGTGTCTTTTATTCAGATTATGACAGATTTAACCCAACCCTGGAAATCGAAATCCTGTTAGCCAGTTTATCCAGAGCCAGTTTATTATGGACGAGGTGTTCACATGAAGCTTATTCTATATAAAATCGTATTATCAGGCTCCATGTAAACACAGCTTGGTGCGTAACTGTGTATACGTCTTTAAAGCAACAATCTGGAACATTAATCAATGTGGTGACGTCCTCTCAAACTCTCTTTTTACAGAAAATCTTTACAGAACCTGGGAGCCTGTCGATGGCAACTATTGATAAACTCAGAGAGAAATGCAGACAACGAATACTGGAGGAAGAATCTGGACGGCCGTAAAGTTTTGCATCCACCATCCCTCCCATTTGACTGGATTTCTGAAACTATCAGCTTTCATTCAGTGTAAGGAAGTAACCCTGTACTATCAGGAACTGTTACCAAAATGGACTGCTGGTGGCTTTTTGTTTCAGCTTCTGTTTCTGTATTACACTCTGAAGGATGTCGTTTTTCAACTTTGTCTTTTGCTCATGGTCCCACGTTGTGCAGAATATTTCTGCTGCTATAAGTACTTCAAGATAATCACACCCAATGATTTGTAAATGTTGTAAATGTTTTACTATGTAGTAGTATGGGAGTGATACAGTTAGCTTTGTTATTGTGGAGAATAATAGTTTGTAAATTTTGTTTTATCTGTCAGTGTCTAATGGAAAAGGGGAATTAAAGGTGCTCTATACAATATCCAGAGCATTAATATAGCAGCAAACAACTATAAGCTTTGTAAAGTTATAGAGGAGTAATCTCTACCTGAGCAGAGAATGAAGTCACTCTCTCTTTCTGTGTGTTGTAATCCGAGCTTCTCAGTGTTTTTTTGACATAGCCAGTCACGTGTCTTTTAGTGCATGTGAGCGTGCCCCACTGGCTAGCTCACAGCCGCCGCTCTGCACTGCTCTCATACAGAGGTTACAGCTGATAATGCCGTCCCAAACCGACGGCGCCGTTGTGGAAGCGTAGCACCCAGTCTCTGGTTCCACCCAGGTTAGCACCGTTAAATGCGAGCCAATGGCTCAGCCGCCGCCATGTTGAGAGCTGTGCGGAGGCAACAGAAATGCTTCACATCACACATTCAGCAACTTTAATGTCTCTTGGACTTAAACACTGTTCAAACCGTCCGTTTCTCTTTTTGAAGTAAAATGAGATGTCATAATTTACAGAACTTTGTGTTTCACTTTTTATTGTTAACATAAACATGATAATTGGTCTAATCTTTTTCCTGATCTAACTGACCTCAAAACTGCCTCTGCCAAACAAAAGTAAAGAGAAGTGGTAATGTCTCCGTTACATGATGGTCTTCAACAACAGTTCATTCAGGGGCTTCAAACCAGTGGCTGTATATTATGTCTAGAAATCCACTAGGACTGCTGAGTCACAGACAAATCATCAAAAAGGTCTGTTTCTTTTTTCAGTAGGTTAGCATCTCTGGTACTAACTAGCCAACTACCTATCACCTTCTGCAAATCTGGACTGATGTAAATATACCTTTTCCTGGCTTTATTCAGATAATTTAGTGAACGTGCTTCTTGTGAAAGGCCCCAGCTGCCTGAGGACGGTTCTAACAGTCAAACATCTTTGGACAACTTTTCCCCCACCCTGTATTTACAGACAAACAAACTGATGAGCCCAGATGTGATAAAACTATACAGTAATAAAACACTGTATAGTTCAGAGTCCTGCTGGCTGTCATTTCAGCCATTTAATTAGAGAGAATAATTTACACCTCGAGGATATAAAACCTGCATGACTGAAAACTTTTGTAATTAAGTTTATCCAAACGTCAAAACTAAAACTGGTTTATTATTTACACAATACTTTGTAATTAAGTCTTTGATATATGAAAAAAATATTTAACATAACAATGCATTTCCGAAAATCAATATAATAATTATTCTCAAATACTGTGCCTACTCTTCTAAGGAGTCCAAACAAAGCAGGAACAGGTTTGACAGCTGATGAACTGTATGAAGGCAAAACAAAAAGGTCTCGTTCATTCACTTTTATTGGCCTCTCCTTTAGAAAACAGTTCAAACAAATCCATTAAAACCTTATTAAATCACTACATGGATATTTAGATGGAGAAAAAAAAACACACAAAAAAACAAATATCTGTTCTTTCTTTCTACAACATCAAACAATGCATATTTATGGTAGTAACAGTACATGAAGGCAATGTGAGACACAAAGGACGTGTCCCAGACACGGCAGCACACAGTGTCAGTGAGTGAGTGAGTACCTCTATGGTATTGGCTTTACTTTAATCCCATCTATGTTACAGCTGGGAAGGCACTGATGAACACTGACCAGAGCATTTTGGCCACTTTAATCATTACACGGGGCTATTTGTCAGAACTTTAGTGCAACTTCTTTCCCTTCAGTAAGCAAAATCCCATGTGGGCCCATATTCAGGGGAAAAGAAAACAAACAGTGGACTGTAACACTTCAACATTATTTCACTCGTATAGTGATGTCCTGAGCTTTTTTCATCCACATGAGCCAACGGTAGTGGGATTTTTAAGATTGTTTAAGCAACAACTGTTGCGTGTGAACATTGTAACAGCAGAAACCAACCATCACTTTAAAAGAAAAGTTTGACATTTTGGGAAATTCACATTCCTGTCTCGAGTTAGATGAGAAGATTAATACCACTCTCGTACGGTAAATATGACAATGCAGCAACGAGACGGTTAGCTTAGCTTAGCATTAAGACTGGAAACAGGGGGAAACAGCTAGCCTGGCTCTGTACAAAAGATAACAATTGTGCCTCGCAGCACCTCTAAAGCTCACTAATAAACACGTTATATGTCATTTGTTTAATCCGTACAAAAACTGACAAGCAAAACGTCACGTTGTGGTTTTACGGGGGAAGGAGGGTTTACGTGCCGAGCTATTTCAACGTGCCGTTTTTACACTTCGGCCTTAAATGACATACATGTTAAATCAGTGAGTTTTAGAGGTGCTGGTAGGCTGACTTTTTTTTAATCTTTGGACTGAGCTGGGCTAGCTGTTCCCCCCCGTTTCCAGTCTTTGTGCTAAGCTAACCGTCTGCTGACTGTAGCTTCACATTTAGGAAATATGAGAATGGTATCGATCTTTTCATCCTCTTGGCAAGAAAGCAAACAGTTTCCCAAAATGTTGAATTGTTCCTTTAAATGAAGTGAAAAAGCCCAAACATAATTATCTTACAACGCTAACAACTGCATCTGCAGTTTCCATACAAAATGTGCTGAGTACCTTTAAGAGGGAAATAATGGTACATATCGTCGCTAATCCCAGTGAACAAAATCAATTCCTAAATGCATCTTAACTACTAAAGGAACTCCTCACATATCCTTTTTCGGATTAGGTTACTGTGTTTTTAGTATGTTACATAAAATCTGCATACATGGGCTAAATGTAGAGTTGCAATTAAAAAAAAAAAAAAACATCTTTACCATCTGAAGTGGATTAAGTTAAACAGCCAGAAATATTCCCTTTATGATAACAAACCTCATTTAGGGCCAAACCACTAAAAATGGTCGCCCTAGAGCGGGTATACAATAAGCTACAGTAGTAAGTCCCTCAAATCCCACAATCCCTCAAAATTCCTTTCACAGAAATCATAAATAGTACAATACACTTTGGACCCTCTGATCAACATCCATCCCCTGCTTTACGTAGTACCAGTAGGTGTTTCCTCATTTCCTTACAATCTCCAAACAAAGCCCCCTTTTGTTTTTTTAAAGAATGAGCGGGTCAGTTCAGAAACAGCATATCAACCTCCACAAAGTGATAATGACTAGTGTTACTGATGAGGGCAAAGAACAACACACAGAGGAGCAGGGAGGATGAAGGATGGAGGGATAGAAGGGGACAGGGTGGAGTGTTAAGTCTCATAAAACAGTGGTTAATCTCAAGGGTGGGATAGGACGCTCTGGCCTTTGGGAACATGAGAGTGACAAGTGACCTCAGATGGTCTGGTAGCCAGCGTGGCTCCTCTTCCTGCCGATGAGGTATGCCAAGAGCACGATGAGGACGAGACCTGCCAAAGCTGCACCGACTATGATGGGGATCAACATGTCATCTTCATCCAACTGGCATTCCTCCGCTGAGAGAGTAAAAAAAAAAAAGACAAATTAGAGCAAGAAAGCGGATTTATTTTTATCATTTTCTACCAGATGAAGAGTTTACCTGCTCCAAACTGATCTCCGGTGAGGCCGAAGGGCTGCACCTGCACCTGGAAGGTGTTGATAGACAAATCCTGGGCCACATTCAGAGTTTGTTCCTCATGGCACATGTATGAGAAGCCCAGGGTGCCCCGCAGGTAGTCCAGACTGTTGTTATCGGCCGAGAAGGGCTCTGTAGCAGAGGACAGAGCAGGGAGTGATTACAGGGGCGAAGAGGTATCCAGTAAAACAAAAGGAATACAGATGGGATACAAAAAGAGAAGTGTGAAGAGGGAGAACAGATTTTAATGAAAGGAGATTAACTTTAGAGATGATTAAATAAAGATTTCACCACTTTGCATAGAGAATTTAAATATGGTTGCTTAGTTCAAGACCCGGTGATCTCAACAGTATTTGCACCCATTAAAAAAAAACAGCAGAATCACTACAAGTGAGCTAATTGAAAACATAGCAAGACAATACTCCAGCCAATTAGCCATCCCCATAAAAGAATGAATTCATGTTGCGAGCAAAGTACTGTAAACTTGTCAAGTTTTACAGACAGAATAAAGGACTGCTGCAAGAGACCAAAGACGGAGGAAGGAGTTCAGAGCAACTAGTCTTCCAGTTAACTGGTGACTGAATGTCGATGAATTATGCCTAGTTCACACTACACAACTTTAGCACTGATTGTCTGCTCCCTGACAGTTTTTGGAGCTCACCGACAAAAGCCCCAGATCAGAGGCAAATTGCCGTTGGCTCGCCAATCGCACATCGGCACTTGGGTGTGATGTGTGACCTGCTCGCCGACACATTCCAAATATCTAGCGAGCTAAATATCTGGACCTGTCGGGGAGAGCGCGAGACACGGGTTGAGGGGAAACCTGGGGGACGATGATAATAATAGGAACTTTACTGTATGTGTTGCATTTGCAACACGGAGCACAGTGGTTGTTGCACCTTAAGGAATAAATAGTAAAAATAAAAGAGTGTTGAAACCGGTGGAAACAGGCCATTTTGTGAACACGTGCCAACAACAACATCAGCAATGTGTCTCGCGCATGGTGTCACGTCATTTACCGTGTATTTCTCGAGTGTGTTTTCATGACAAAACAGTTAGGGGACGTCATCGGGGATTTCTCCTGGTGAAAGGTCTCGTGGTAGGTGACCCTGTCTCCGGTCATTCACATAGTGTGAAAACCACGACTTAAAGACTCCCGATAACATGACAGCAAGTTATGAAGTGTGAACAGTACAGCAATCTGACGACTTTGAAAGTCGTGAGGTGTGAACTTGGCTTCAGAGAACAGGAATAAAACATTTAGCAGCCTCTGTGAATGCTTCTTTGTGGTCATTTTCATACCCATTTAACTCTTGAGAGTGAAAGTTCATTCTTGAATCTAATAGTATTTTGACAAAATGATCTTTAACTAAAGAATATTCAATTGCATCTAGGTTTGCTCAGTTGAATATAATGGTCATGTATTTAAATTTATTTTGTCAAAATATCCATTTACAGGGCACACCCGTAGCTCAGGGGTTAAAACAGTGACCATGTTGCATTGCTCTCTTGTTTCCTGTCATCTCTATTTTCTGAGTAAGTGCACTAATATGCCACAAAATACTATTCAGTTACATTTTCAATGTTGAGAAAGAAACATCATAGCAGATTTGAGACCACACCACTGTAAAATAGTATAATATTTATGGCCAAGGGTGAAATCCAGTTCATCACCAAAATGTGTCTCTTCTTAGGTTATATGTATAAACATCATATAGCCACATATCTTGTATAAATTATAAGGAAGATAAACCTGTGTCAACTCTACCCATGCAAGTACAAACTGATTTGGGCCTTTTAGCACATTCCTATGATGCAGTTGAATCAACACCAACACCTTTCTTTACACAGTTTCAACAAAAACTAAATATTTCATAATGGTAAGATCTATTACAGGGCTGCTGTATTAGATTACATCATTTCAAACCGGTGGTCCTAGTTTTCTGGTATTCCAGAGTAGATTTTAAGCACAACAGTGTAAAAGAACATACGAGAGGGTCTGTACGAAGTTTCCTTTGTAATATTTACTATTTGACTTCCTTCATTGTATAAATTTAAAAAAATATTGAAACACCAAATTACTGTCAGTTACACGAGGAACAGTACAAAAAATAAATAAATAAATTCAAAAATTCATAAAAATAAATACATAAATTAATAAAAGAGGAAATTAAACAGACAAACAGATTAAATAAATGGGAATTCATATAAAAGGTAAATAAATAAATAAAAAATGAATTTAATTTAATTAATATTATTTTTCCTACTTTTAATGGCATATCTATTTATTTATTGAGTTATTTAATTATTTATTCATTTATCTATTTTTTTTTTAGAAAGAATTTTTTGGGGTTTTTGTCTTTATTAGAAAGTGACAATGACAGGTGAGCTATTGGGGTGCCTGATATATTCATTTATTTTTGATTTTGGCAGGTTCTGTCTTCCATAGGATACTGGGAGGTAAACTGCACTCACCTTTCATGTCTGGCCAGGCTGCTGACAGAGACACTTCACTCAGGTGGAACTTATTGGACGTAGTATTCTGCAGAGAAACAGCAAGAGCACCAAAAGTCAGTGCCACTGCTGTGAAGTAGGTTTACCACAAGCTCCAGCTGCCATCTAGTGGCCATTTCATGAAGTACAAGGGGTTTAATGCACATGGTTGTGACACAGTAACTTACCAGAGAGAAGAAAAAGGTGAGGTTGGTCTTCTTCTCTGCATCCATTGAGAGCCACAGGGAGGCGTTGTCAGAGTTACATGATCCAGAGTGCTTTGTCATATTGGGCTGAATGTTCACGACATCCTGCACAGTCTGAAAATGAATAGGAGTTCAAATTTAGCATTTCAAACCTGTTAATATATCTATATCTTTAGCTCCAATAGAATTCAGACAACAGTGTTGGGGTTTATATTCAGGCACCTTATTCTGGGAGACCGAGTTGAAGGTGATGTTGAGCTGGAGACCCATGTTGGCCAGCAAACAGGTGGTACCGTTGCTGCTGGTGACCGCGTAGTTTCCTTTCTCAGGTCTGCCGGGTTCTTTGTGCGGTGCCACGGTGGTTTGGGCAGTTGTGGGCGGGGCAACAGTGGCAAAACCCTGATGCAGGACGGCAGCTGTAAGAGGTATTCAGTTATGAGTCTGGTATTACTGAGATGCAATGTGTTCAATGCTAAATAAATAGTTTCTACAGGGTTCACCAAGTTGAATTTAAGACTTTAAGACCTTTTTAATATCACTTAGAATGTATGAAAATATGATAGAAAACCAGTCAGGGCAATTAAGCCATTTAGCGGGCCACTTTAGGAAGCAGATTCAGTGCTTTTAACAATAATCCCTATTTATATAATTCATTACATTAAAGCCACCTGATCAGTGGCAGTAAATGGATGGATGGATTAACCATCCACATGAGGGTGAGAGTTGTTCAAAGAGGGTTTAACCAACAAAACTACACTTCTGAATTGTCCAAGAAGGAAATGTTTCAGGCACAGCAGGGTTTGATATGTGGGACAGGCCTATTTTAATTACAGCATTTCACTAAAGTGATGTGTCAAGACTCACATTTGAATTCAACATTCAGGTTTTCCTTTCCACTTGATTGCGTCTAAAAAGGTGTATTTTGTACTCTTGATCTAGTTATGTTAGGACGGGATCAGTGGTAAAATCAAATCGGTGGTAAAAACAAGTACTCAGATCCTTAATTTGGCAGTAATATAATGTAAAAATACTCTTTAACAAGTAGTCATGTTATATCAGATACCAGAGCTTCAAGGCTTGCAGTGACATCTAGAAACACTGTGGTGGAGCTTGATATTGATCTGAAAAAAATCATGTGACTGATGTTTTTTAAGTAGTTTACTGTTTCATTGCGTCAGTAAACCTACATGTAGTTTGAGCCACGATGGGGTGCTGCTTCTTTATCAAACACACACACAGGTGAAAGAAAGAAAATGTAATCTGTGTGAGAGACAAAAGCTTTCTTTGGTACGGCTTTGTCTCTGATGTTGAATACTTGGGTGACATATTTATTTTTAGTCCATGAGCCAGACCCCCAAAATGTGTCCATCGTGCCACTTTGGAGGGACCAAGTCTCATAGTGATTTTTTTTAAAGGTCTATGTCCCTAGTGTTGGAAAATGCATGATAACATTGCAGCAATGGTAGCTTTCTATGTGCTGTCACTCTTATCTCTTTACGCCAATTTACACATAGATCCAGTATAAAAGAGGGAAACCAACACACAATATCATGAAGTTATATATCGTTGTAAAGCTTAGACTATAATCTATCCATCGGTCACATTGTCTTGATACTGAGGTCAAGAGGATTTGACCTTTGACCTCTAATGCTGCAATTGGGCAAATTCTGAATGCCACTCCAAATGCCCTTATAACTAACTTCATATTGATCTTATCTGCCTATGGATAGTTCCAAAATAACAATATCATAACATATCTTAAAACATATCTTTAAAATACTCAGGTAATGTACAATTATCTCAAAACTTTAGTTAAGAATAAAACTTGTTTTACTTTCATTGCATTTATTACTTGACACCCTTATTGACACCACCTCTGTTTTGATTATAGATTATCAGAGAAACTGACTTAATCATCTTCATATCCACTTTATTCTTCCCCTGGTCTCTTCCACTTCTTGTAGGACAAAGGACAGGTAGTGAATGATTAAAGGGGGATTTACCCTCTGTGTTATCTCTGCTCCATGATTGATTTAACTCAGCTTAAGGTAGTCCGCAGACTGAATTTAGATTGACGATATTTTGTGGTGAAAGTAAAGCAAATCATTTACACATTTTTTTACACTTGTAGTCTATTAAATTTGTTTTGGTTAAAATATTTAAGTTTATAGAAGACATTTTCAAAAAACCTTTGTATTTAAAAGCAGAACATGGAAAAGTGTAATTCAAGAAGTAAAAGTTATGGAAAAGGGAACTCACAAAATAAGGAATATGGAGGATGTTTTTGAGAAGAGATGGAGTCTAACAGAGGGAAAAATATAGCTACATGGGTTAACACGCATGTACATATACATATGCTTGGAGGTAACCTGACATGAAGGAGGATGCTTGCGTGAACCCATGTAAATGATATTACTACATATTTGCGCTTCCCAAATTTATTTCTATTAACTTGTTTGTTTATTTAATTTATTATTATTTCTCTTATTTTTGTATTATTATTGCTTTTTTGTGTGTTTTTTTAAATTATATTCTTTCTTTTTATTATTATTAGAATTACTTTTCTTAATTTTATTTAAATTTTGAATGTTGAAGTTGTTTTCTTTAGTGTACTTAATGAGTTCGTTTATAAACACAACTACTTAACAAATGGTTTATATATTAGTTTATATATGCATATATGAAAACAACCTCGAAAAAAGGGAAAACAAAGTATAAAAAGAGAGAGAGAGACGTGAAATCAGCATTATCATGGCAAAACTATCCTAAACCAGCATTTATAAGTTAAAACACTAATTCTGCCACCATAATAACATGTTAACTAACACGTGTAGGCCTGAAAACTATCCTTTATATTAACTGAACAGTCATTACAGTCATAAACGTTGTTGTTGTTGTTGTTGTTTTTACTTGCTACCTAACCGCCAGTCCTAATGGTTGCTACGTTACGTTGAGGGCAGGTTACCTGTGACCTTCGGTAACGGTAGGTATAAGTGTTGTTTTTGATCTCCCGGTAACCGTAGATTAACCAATTACTCACCTAAAATCAACAGTAACGTTACTCCCGGGCACCATGTCTGCGTCATGTTTCTCCGGTTCCTCTCCGGTGGCTCTTCGAGGTGAAATCACGGCAACAAAACAACCGACGGGACGGCGGCTAGTCAGCTAGCTTAGCTCAGCAGATGTTGTGCTAGTTATGCTAAGCTAACGCTAGCGTGACAACAACTACAGGCAAAAAAAGGGAGAATAAAAGCCAAAGAGCGCAGATTAGTTGAGATGATAAAGCGCTGTTCTTTGGTAACAAAGACCACTACACATTTCTGGTTACTAGTTTACTCTTGTTATAGTTGTATATGCTCGCTGAGAGGTTAGTTTAGCTCGTCTTTAACACTTCATCACCAGCTACAGCTACAGACTGACATCAGGATCATGTGACACAGAAGCTTTAAAAACACCCAGATAGTCACGTGGTAAACAGCAGCGACACACACACACCCTGTTTAACTGTTTAACAGATTAATTCACCTTTTCAAAGTCTAAATACCACACTCATATGTTTTTATGCAGTGATGGAAGGTAGGCTACACTTAGTCATGTAGTGAATTTCGAGGTTTTTTGACTCAGCAAAAATCTAGAGGAAAATATTGTACTTTTTACTCCACTACATGTAAATTGGGGAAAAAAAGTTCGGAAACTTGTGTTTGGTAGATTATTTCTCTGTTGTTACAATGCTAATTGACATTGTATTTTACATGGTTGGAAAGCCTGTTTATTTACCTTCACAATGATGTCCAACTTGTAAGGATCATGCATTTGTGGGATGAGCAGCACAATTGATTATGTGGGTAGCACCCAAGAAAAATTTGCCAAAATGCTCTGCCAATGGTAAACAGTGTATTCTCCTGTTGGTATTGACTCTTGTTTTGAGTTGTTTGGTGGATTGGATGATTGAACTCTCTATCAGTAAAAAGGAACAAACAAGACATACTGGCTATTTTACACTTTCTTCATTTAATGCACCGTCAGGAGCTTCAGTAGCGGTGGAAGATCCATACGCAGCCACAACAACCTGGCACCTCCTCCTCATGCTGGTCACCAAAAATAAAAACAAACAAAGCAAAGATCTGATAAAAGTCCAAATAATTACAACAGATTTGTGTATCAGAATTTTGCTTTTGTTTATTTCCTCTCCTATTAATCATCTCACAACCCCTCAGATTTATCTTGTGGCCCTTGGATTATCCTGTGGCCCTATAGGTTGGGACAAAACTGACTAGGTGTATTTAAAGTAGTTTAAACTAGCTCCACCTCCTTACATCTCCTTACACACCGATGCATCAGTATTAACAATCTAATAATGTCACATACAGTATAACATGTCTTACTTTACATTTTTACTTTTAAATACTTAGCTGATCATACTTCTGGTCTTTTACTTTAATAAGATTTAAAATTCTGTCATTTTTCAGTCAAATCATGTGGGTATCTTTCCAGGGGTATACTTAGTTATTTTGGGGTCTTGGAAAATACGGCACAACAAACGCAGTTGTGCTTATACTACACTGGGTGTCCATGGGCAGATGGTAAAAATTCATGTCAATCAGATGTTCACGGAGTTGTGGCTATGCCGATGAGGAAAGTATAACTTGCACTTAATTCTTATCCTTTCTCTTAGATAAATTTGATTATTTCGGATGATACCTGGACCAGACAGTGGTGGAAAGTCACTAAGTCACATTTAGTTACTGAATTTAAATACAATTTTGAGGTACTTGTACTTTACTTAAGTATGTCCATTTTGAGTGACTACACACATCTAAACCACTACATTTCAGAGGCAAATATTGTGCTTTTTAATCAACTGCATTTATTTGACATTGATTCAGTATTTCCTAGTTACTAAGATACTACTTAGATACCCACTTAAGTCCAGGGTCCAGAAACTTAAATCTGGGCGTCTAATTAAAGGTCACTGAGGTCAGACTTCAGTCAGAAGTCCCTGAACATTTTACACATATGTGTCAAAATGAAGTCTCCTCTCTGTGAAACTTAACCTGACCTCATTTACCTCCCTGCTGGTTCAATAGTCTCTTTAAGTGTCACAGATCAGTGTGATAATGCAACGTGAGACTGACACAGCTCTTTGGAAAGATGCAGAGGTCTCGTGTTTGTAACCTCTTCCTTTACACAGACACACATAAACATTTAAGTATCACAGGGGTCGACTTATCTTTTGACCTTTTGAACGCACACAGTTACTTAAACAGACTCTAACCGGCTGCAAATGTCAAATCAATCTTTCTGCAGCCTGCTGATGGACTCTTCACATTTCTAGTTGTTAACTAATAGGCACATTTTGTCCTTTATAATCTGTATAATCAGATTTTTTTTATCAGTAGTTTAGTTTATTAGCCACATTTTTAGATACCGGCCAGTGACGTATGCTGCATTTTTAAAGTGTGTTCATCCGTGCAAGTACCTCGGAAAACTAATGCAGGGTTTCTCTAAAGATCCAGCGTAATAAAGGAACAAAATTCACCTAAATTCAGATTATATATTTCTCCGCAAAACATTGTTATCTATTTTACAACCAAGTACACCTATAATTACATAATTTGAAATACAAACCATTTAGATAAGACTTTATTTCAACCCCTCCTACTTTATGTAGCATTTATAAACAGTATATAAAAACTTAATCGCTTGTTTAGAACACATTATAATGTGACTGTAAGCAGATATAAGGACATTAATGTGTCTTTGTCATTGTATTTGTCAACAACTATGACTCACATGAACGGCTGGTGTTAATGAAAGCTTGATGACACGATATAACATAGCTGTAATCTTGCATAATGAACAGTATCTTATAAAACATTTATTAAAGGTAGCGGTAAATCTAGCGGTGAGGTTGCAGATTGCAACCAATTGAAACTTCACCCGTGTGCCAAGCGTGTAGGAGAAATATGATGACCGATGCAAAAACACGAATGTCCCTATCTAGAGCCAGTGTTTGGTTTGTCCATTCTGAGCTACTGTAGAAACACGATGGACTCCGTGAAGAGGACCCGCTCCATATGCAGATATAAACGGCTCATTCTAAGGTGACAAAAACACAACGATTTGCTTATTTTCAGGTGATTATACACTAAAGAAAACATACTTATTGTATTCCATTTCTGCCTATAGATCCCCCACTAATTGCTATACTGGCCCTTTAATAATTAGTATATTTGTTTTACAATTGCCACAGACATATAAGGAATTCTTGAAAGAATAATAAACATTTAAAAATGTAAAAAAGAAAAAACTTATGACGAAACACTTAAATGGTGTCTAATATATGATTATAACTACATTATAGTGAGTAATAAACCATTCACTAATTGATTATTTATTGCAGGGGAATAACTGTGGGGGTTTTTTAAGAAAAGGTGACCTGATTGTAGATATACATTTGTTATAATCTAGAGCAGTGGTTCCCAACCTGGGGGTACCGACCCTAAGTAGGGGTCACCAAAGCTTGACGGGGGGTCGCGAGGCCTTCTTGATTTTAAGGGATGTAAGACAAGGAAAAAAATATATACAATTAGCATTTCATAGATTTCTGTGAAGAAAACAAAATAAAATTATTTTTAAAGTTTGGATAATAATACAATATGAAATATCCATAAAATGTGTCACTTAGTCAGGGGTCGTCAGTTTACTCAATGATAGAAAAAGGGGTCCCTTAAGGACAGGGCTGAGAATAACTGATGTAGAGGAATATCAGAAGCAAAGGATCTCCTCAGTGATGTTCAGATGTTGTCAGTTTTTTGGGTGAAACAGTTAAATGCGGTACAGTCAGTGAGCCTTAATGTGGGTGTTGAAGGTTGTACGATGCTTTGAAGTTCACACAACGTCTCAGTCCATTGGCAGGTAGTCAGTTCAGCCACTTCCTCTGATCACGGAAAAACAAGAGTGAGGCAACGAGAAACAACCAAGAGAGAAAGAAAGAAAAGCTTGTTTCTACAGTACAGACAGACTGAGAGACGAGGGGGGAGAGTCATGGGTGCACTGAGGACAGGTGTGTTTGTGCTGTTTGTGCTCCTGGTGCCTGTTTCCTCTCAAGGTAAGTGACACAAATACAAAACAGCTATTTTATAGTTTGGGCTGAAATGTTTGTATATGCGAAGGACACCCATAGCACCTGGTTGGCATTGGAAAAGAGTCGGTATGTGTTAAGAGACTGAAGCTGACATCATTTAAAACTCTAATGCATTTTGTTTTTACACCCTGCTGTGGAAATCTTTGTTACCTTCCGTAACACAAGCCTTCTCTGCTCAGATAAATGTCTAGAGAACAGGCTGCACTCAATCCTGTAAATTACTTTGAATCACTTGTTCCCTCACTTTCTTGAGAAATAATATCTGTAGAGAGCAGTAAATATCTGATGTCTGTATTGCAGAGAATCACAGACAAGATTAGAATAGATCTTTTCTCCACACATCATCATTATCTTGTGGAAAAAGTAGAGCAGCTTGAGTTTTTTTTTTTTACAAGGTACGGAAATTAAGGCATGAGAATAATGTCTACATTTGGAACATAGGAAACAAAACTAAAATGATTCACAATCTTGTTGTCCACTGATGAAACATTTAAATCTGATATAGAAAATAAACATCATGTTTATTGCTCTTAAATTGTACATAATGCAGAGGGACTTTTTAAAATTATATTATTTTATTTTATTTTATTTTATTCAGCCTTTCGAAAACGGTGTCTTACAATCACATGTTGTTATAAATATATCTATATGTGTGTGACTGTAATTCAGCAGTGTCAACATGAAGTACACAATAACGTACTGCCGTTCTTTCCTTTGGGTTTAACTTGTGAAGTTTTCATGAGCAGAACTTTGTGTGCATTTGATGTTTCCCAGACTTTCCATTTTATGCTGTAAAAAATATTTTCAAAAATGATCAAAAACACTTTTAAGTCCTGTCGTGTGTTTCAGTCAGATTCATCGTGATGACAGAATTATAAGAAAGCGTGTAGAATATTTAATAATCTCCCTCCAGACACTATACTGAGTGTGAAAAGGTGAATTTCCGCTGTTAGTTCTCCGAAGCGACTTGTGAAGAAAGAACATCAAACACACTAGCAGAAAAACACACTATATATTGTGTAAAGGACGGTTGATGCCATGGACATATTAATATATTTACTTTACTACTTGGCTGCAACCTTGTAACATTGTGACCTTTTGATGTACATGTTTAATCACCAAGCTGAGTCAGCAACATTCACTAAATATTGATCAGGAAATGTGTGAAGGGTTCGCTTTAACAGTGCAGAGAGCGATCAAATACAGCACATACATATGGGAAATAACACCCTCAACCCCTCAACAGACAATTCCCTCCTTTTGTTTCACCTTTAGGGTGGAAGATCATCTTATTCCACACAGCCTGACTCTATAACATTGTGTATCAGCTTGGTTCAGCTCTTCATTAAAGCAATATGATGTTTTACACAGAGTGGAAGAACTTTAGATGTGTTGTGCGTCATTTTATACACATTTCCCCAAAACTCAGCCTGACACTTTGATGTTTTTTTGAAACTTTAGGATCTCCAGTAGAATTTAAAATACAATTTGGTGGGTTTGAACAATGTTTGGCTGTATCATGAGTTTAGAAGTTAAAGGAATAGTTTGACATTTTGCTTTCTTGATACAAGTTAAATGAGAACATCGATACCACTCTCATATCTGTCCATGAAATATTCGGTGTTGCCAGGAGCTGGTTAGCTTAGCTTAGCATAGCTCTATAGGATATTCAGAGCATTAATATAGCAGCAAACAACTATTAGCTATGTAAAGTTATAGAGGAGTAATGTCTACCTGAGCAGAGAATGAAGCACTTTGAGAGCAAAATTACGGGGCTAAATCAATGAAGAACTTGGTGCTCTAGTAAACAAATGAATCATAAAGGTTGTATAGTTATGAATACTGATCGCAAAAAGTCACACAGCATAAGCATGGTAAACGAGACAGGATGCTGACATCGCCGCAGACCCTTGCACTGTGGGAGAGAGGGCGCACTGTGCAGCAAGAACTCAGTGGCCACGGGAAGCAGCGAGGTCCAGGCGAGGGGTGCTGTAAAACTCACAATGTGGCCTTTCCAAGCAAACCAGAGCTGGTCAAGCGCGCAATGATCACAGATCCCTTTGATGTCATTTGAATTAGGCTATACAATGGTTGAGAATGATTGGATAAAGATTGCACACTCTCCGCCGATTCAAAATGTGGATAAGTATATTATTCGGTGCTTTTTTATTGGGCATCAACCTCGCGTTTACGCACGTATTGTCGAAAAAAATACACTTGAAGCATAAATAAACGCTTCAGGTCAGGTTGCGGTTGAGACAGCTACTGCACAGATTCAAATTAGAGCGTATATGTAGAGTAAAAACCACTTCTTCCTCCCTTGCCTTCGTTTCCACTGTTAGCTGCGAGCGGCCGGCTCAGCCGTCACCATGTTGAGAGCCGTGCAGAGGCAACAGAAATGCTCCCAATCCTGTATTCAGCACATCTAAATTCAACTTGAGATAAAGATTATTAAAAGAAATGTCAGGCAAAACTTTAGGGGAAATGTGTACATTGTTGTATTTCCTCTCTACATGTGTATTGGATGAAAACAAATATGTAAAATATTAAGCACAGGAAATCTATAATATTTTGATGTGATGAAATGCTTTTGGACGGAGCCATGCTTGCTGTTTCCCCCTTATCTCCAGTCTTTATGCTAAGCTAAGCCAACCAGTTCCTGGCAGTAGCTCCATATTTAGCGTATAGACACGAGAGAATTAGTATAAGCGTATTTCACAACATGTTGAACTATTCCCTTAAAGATATTATCAATTTAAGTGTCAATGTTTTTCTTGGTTTTGTTTTTTTATTTTTAGAAATTAACAATTTCCATTGGCCTACATAAGAACGGAAAAAAAACAACCAACTGAAAGGTGAGCTGAAGAGGTGTCATTATGAGAACTTTAACAACAGCGAGTCTTTGACCAGTCAGATTGCTCATCTTAACCCACTCAGCAACAGTAATTACACAATTTGCCTTTTCTGAAGGATGGAAATAATCTAAGACTAGAAGAGATGTTACATCCTGAAGCAACTTTAGATGATTGAGATTTGATGAGAAAGTTATAGCTTCAATGAATCACCACCAATGGCGACGTTCTCATAACGGGGCTTCTGTTCCAACCGCACGGCAAGATAAACGAGCCTCACCAAAACCTCAGAGCAACCCATCGCACTGACAGGAAGACATTTAATCTACTGAACTGCAGATATGTAGTGTCTTATTTCCTGTTTCAGGGGGGTCTTGCTCAATTCTCTCATGTGCCTCACTATGTTGCTATTTTCCATCCCATGTTGCTCAATGTCACACACACACACACACACGCACACACACGCACACACGCACACGCACACACACACACTGAGGCCATATGTCCTATATTTATACTTTTTTCTAAAGTCAGACGAGAAGCACTCAAATCCTTTTACTTACAGTAATTTAAAGTAATAATATCATAACAAATAAGAAATACTCAATTAAAATACCTGTGTGTAAAATCTCTTTACATACAAATAAGAAATAGGAAATACTCACATTAATATTATTATTAAAACTTACTATATGTAAAAACATTTTACATACAGTAAGTTAAAGTAATAATAGCAGAACAAATGTAAAATTCTCTATTGGAAGGTTTTTCATTTCTGTTCATTGAGATCCTTCAAGATGCATGATTTTCACCCAACAGCAGTAATACTGTCTGATGTTAAATATTCATATTATTGTATTAATAAATTATTATTATACTTACACCCCGTGGTGGAAGAACTATTCAGAGAAGCCTTTTACACACAGCAATTTAAACTAATAATATCATAAGAAATAATCCATTGGAAGACATTACATTAAATTATACTATATTACATTATTATTATTTGTGTATTGCATTTTAGAATAAAGGCCTATAATACAGTGTATTACAATACTGCTTTACATAAGCATAACATGTTGTATTTATTATATATTTACTGTATAAGACTGTTGTATATATTTTCATAGATTTGCATTGTATTCATTAGACATACATATATGTGTAGCAGCTATTTGTTTCTATATCAGTTGCATCATTGTATACTTTATTTTTGCACGTATATATATGCGTAAATATTCGCATAGTATATTGATATAGTCAAATGTGATGTATATAATGTATATATCTTACCTTTAAATATATTGTTTATTTATTTTTGTTGTATTGTATTTATATAAGTCAATAAGTTTTGTCTTGTCACTTGTCTTCTGCAATCAAATTTTTACTTAATCAAAAAGAAACAACTTTGAGCAGGAAGGTTGATCTAAAAGTTAAAGAAAGAAGAAACAAGTTAAAGCCCTAATAATGAAATCCCCCAAAACTGGAGATACAAGGTTTTTCATTTTTGCTCATTGAGATCAGTGAAGATATGGGATTTTTACCCGACATCAGTGATATTTCTCTTGTGTTGAATATTTCTATTATCAAACAGTTGTATTATTATCATTCATACTTTCTATTTTTTTTTAATTCAGTCCTTTTTTATTCATGCACACTTTTCTCAAGTAAAAGTATACCATATTATACCATAATTCCAAAAGTAAAAATGCTGCATTCAAAATCTTGAACAAAACAGAAGTATAATCAGCAAAATGTACTCAAAGTATCAAACGTAAAACTTCTTACTAGCTTTGATGGTGTTGTATTATGTATACTTTATAAATAGGAGTTATTTTCTTCAAATTCAGATTTTATGCAGTGAACAATGCATTATTTATCAAACATATGTTTTGAAAGTAAAACCTTAATCTGCAATATGATAACTTTAGGTGTCAAATAAATGTGGTACTGTAATACTTCCCTTTGAAATGTAGTGGGGTAGTACAAAGTATAAAGTAGCATAAAATGTATACAAATAAATCTTAAATATTGTGTATTTCTTTAGCGAATGTACTTACCTCCTCTCCACCACTGCTTATACCTGACTGGACTCATTGGAACACCTGAATACAGAAGCCATCGTTACCATTATTAGTGACACCTGTTCTCTCATGACAAATCAAAATGCTGTCAGCTGTGTAAAAGCCCTGCAATTGAACATATGTAGGCTATTCACACACACAATGTGTGGATACATAGAGACCAATGTATTATAATGTTTAAAGCTTTTGTTACAATGCCATTTATTTATTTATTTATTTATTTATTTATTTATTTATTCATTTATTTCTTTTTTGCTTTTTTGCTTTTTTTTCTTTTTGCTTTTTCTGTTTAGCACTTTTGTGCTGCAGTAATTAATGTGAATTTCCCTGCTGAGGAAAAATACATCTTATATTATCTTTTAAAATATGGATCTGCAAGCTAAAGTAACTGTAACTGGTATCTAAATCCATTGGATAAAAGTGGTGGAGTAAAAAGAAAATGTAGAAAAGGGAAAACAAATCTCACAAAATAGAAATAGAAATATTGAAACCCCTAGAAGAATATTTATAATATCTGTTTGTCCTGTAGAGATTTTCTTCACTGATCCAGTCATCTGCTACTTCCTGGACGCGTTCCTGATTGTTTATTGCCTCATTGCCACGGTGCTCTTCTTCAGAGAGAAGGTGAGTTATAGCAAAGGAAGTACCGGCCTCAGGGTCACCAGACTGGGCCGAGGTCACGATAATAATTAGTTCATTAATTGTTTAGTTGACTGACAGAAAGCTACATGATGAGAGTTAAAAAATACCTGAAAACTTCAAGCTTCTCGGATGTGCTAACAAGTATTTTCAATTAATCTGACAATTATTTTTTGGATTGTTTGATTAATTGTCTATAAAATGTCATAAAATAGTAAAAAAAAAAAAACATTACAATTTCTCAGAGCACAAGAGGACATCTTCAAATTGCTTGCTTTGTCTGACCAAGAGTCCAAAACCCCAATTTATTCAATTTAGAATGATATAAAACAGAGAGAAGCAGCAAATCCTGACATTGACGAAGCTAACCCCTGAGACTATTTTACTTTTTTGCTCAATCAAAATGATTTGAATGATAAATAATAATTTGAAAACATAACTTTGGGCTCTTGGAACTTGTGATGCTAATTAATCATGATTAAATGATTTAAATAACTAAAAGATTCAGTAAGTAACAGACCCGTTATTCGATGTATTCATTTATAAAATGTTTATTATGTTTTTTCTTCCTCTCTGTGTAGTTTGTCAACATGCCGAAAGCGGTTGATGGAGCGTCTGTAAGTCTCCTTGTTTTCCATTTCTCCACTATTTATTGATTGATATGAACTGTCTATTTATGTGAGTGAGCTTGAATATGTGCATTTCATTTCATTTCTCATTGACTAAACAGGGAGATGGAGGCATTTACCAGGTAAGAAGGACTCTCACACCACTTGATGATGTTTAACTGCTGCTCTGCTGTAAAGTGTTTGTTTATAATTTCATATTTCCTCTCCAGGAGCTTGAGAGACCAAAGGATGCTGATCCATACGAAGTGCTTCAACCATCAAAAGCAAAAGTAAGTAACTGAAGATTTTTTTTAAAGGTCACATTCTCGCCCGTTCTGGCACCAAAACTGTCAATCATTATGTTGTATTTTCATCTCTTCTAGAAGAAGCCTGGCAAGAAGAAGAAATCTGAGGTAAGGTTCTTTACTCACTCACTCACACAGTCTCTTACAATCATACATTTTAAACAAAATCAACTTCCTACAATTGTGGGATATGGTCAAAATAAAAGGAAACATGTGAGTGAAACGGACTCTTTTTAGATACGAGGCTTTGTTCCACTCAGTATTTCTGAAAATGTGGTAATAGCTCTGCTCCTGGTGGCAGGACACGTTTATTTTAGGCAAAAGCTCCCTAATGCCTCTCCAAATACAGGTAGAAAAATGCTAATAATGTCAAACAATGCTGAGCTTTCAGAAAGTTTCCACTTACGAGGTCGTGAATACCACAAGAGGGGGGCGTTCATACTCTTCTCATGAACACGGCAAACACGACCCCATTTGAAGGCACCATTTTTTACACCTGTGCTTTTCCTACTGTAACATGTCAAAATGTCTGCGGTGAAAAGAGGTGCAGCATGTCTATTAAAGGGAAACACTACATTTCATTGGCCTGTAGTTATATACATTTCTAGAAGATGTTATGGCTTGATTCTTTTAAGATTCTCCTGAAGCTGAACAGCAGAAACACAAACTGTAATGATGTTATTTAGAGACAAATCCTGAAGCTGCTGCACAGAGAGGGAATAACAGACCAACCGGTAGTATGCTATGACTGCACCAATGAGGGTTTTACAGGGATATGGAGAGGTATTTAGATGTAATATTCCAAAATCTAAATATCCACTAAATCAGTCACAAAGGACCAACTCCAAAAGTTTAAATATTTTTTAAAGGTCCCATATTGTAATAAGTGAGATTTTCTTGTCTTTTATATTATAAAGCAGGGTTAAGTGATATACAAATACTGTTAAACAATCAAAACGCTCAATATACGGAGAAATACACACAGCCCGTATTCAGAAACTGTGCGTTTGAAACAAGCCGTTTGGATTCTGTCCATTTGTGATGTCACAAATATACAATATTTAGACCATTACACGGTTTTAAACATAAATATTCTAAATGTGTCCCAGTTTATTTCCTGTTGCAGTGTATGTGAATAACATCAGCTGACAGGAAGTAAACATGGACCCAAACTGTTGCCTAGCAATGCAATTCCATTGCAATTCCGTTGAAATGCACCAAAACAGAGGGTTTCATTCAGAAGGTAAATACAGGTATATTCATGCTGACAGTATGAGGAAAATAAAGTTTTTTTTTTAACATTACAGCATGTAAACATGTTCTAATAGAAATACAAAATACAAGTATGAACCTGAAAATGAGCATGATATGGGACCTTTAAAACATTTTTTTGAAGTGGGACAATATAATCATCTTTACAAATCCCTGTAAAAACAACAACATTGGTATCATTGTGCTTTTAAACTCAAAACACTCTTTAAAACACTTGATCCACAATGGTCTAATGAACCTAAATTAAAGTGATCATGAGATATTACTTTTGGCACCTTTAATGAACAGGCTCTGGGTGGTTCATCACCTCTGCTTTAAAGTTTCCTCTGTGAAACTTATCTGTAGTCAGTGGGATAGAAAACATGCACTCTTCACCCCCTGACATCACCAAATACAGAACGGTTGATCTAATCAATACAGGTGTTTAATTTGTTCTCTCTCCTCTACAGTCGACCCGTGGAGCTGAGGAGGGAAATAGAGAACCCAGTGAGTCTTTGATCCCCAACGGCTCTGATCCGACTCCTCCGGCTCCCCCCTAAAGTCCTGCTTGGTCAAGACACAGTATTGCCGATTGCCATTTGTTTTTAGTTATAAATAAAAAACTTAGGCTTTATAACGGCACTTTAAGAAAAGCTTCTAGCACAGCTAGCAATTGTGGCCTCTGGCAGCTGTACATTATCACACCATATTGCTTTATCATGTAACTGAATGCCAATAAAAGACAAGCACATGTCAAAACACTTGGAAAATGGTTTAATGATGTTTACAACAAAAGAGAACTGTACATTTACAGTAAAAGATTATCTTTATATGTGTATAAAAACAAAACAAAACAAAAATACAGCAGACAAATGCATCAAAATCTACTATGAATCCTGATTCACATACTTAAAACTCCTACACAACCTTTCAGTTCTACGCCGCCATGACTGGAGGCAGTTTTTTAGTTGTCTTTTTTCCTTATAGTCAAATCGGAGCAGTGTCCCTCAGTGTTGTTGTCCGTGACAGAAACCAGGACTCTTTACGTTAAGAGCCCCGGAAAGACTATTATTATTATTATCAGACTGCAGAATAAGAAAAAGGGAAATAAATCGGGGACACCTTCCTTTAGATGAGCCCAAGCTTTCCACGCGATTAGTAAATGTTTTACAGAATGCAGTTCTTGAGATACACAGACATAATATGTACACGGTTGGCGTTTTCTTTCTTTTTTTTTTGGTTTTGTTTTTCTCATTTTTCCTCTCTTGTTGAAAGCCATGGTCACTTGGGCTGTGAACTGATAATCACACACATGACACACCCAAAAACATACAAAAATACTATATCTTTAACCTACCAAGAGTAAGACAGTTCTGCAATTAGTTCCATGCTGTGACAGAAAAAAGAGATTACAACAAACAAACGAGAAACAGACGCTTTTCACGCAAGTTTTTCTCAGAAATATACCAAAATATACATCTAAGCTTTGGAATTACTGAGGCTAGGACTAAAGCCAGTGCTGGGTTTGTCTCTTAATACACATGCTGCAGGGTGGAAGGGAGAGAAAAAACAGAGAGAGAGACACAGGACAGAGAGATATCTTTGGTATCTGCATTTGTCAAAAGTTAAATATTTGGATTTTTGCTTTGGGATAGCGCTTGTGAGGTCCTACAACCTCACTTGGAGTAAAGCATTTAAACAAAGTGTCACTGAAGCCCCGTCGAAGCCCAGAGGTCTGAGCCGGAGGGACACAGTCCATGCAGAGTGAAGGACCATGATGCATAGTGTCACAGCTGATCAGAGTCTGTAGTGAAGAGACGATGTCAAAGGAGAGAGGGGGAGGGGGGAAGAGGGAGGAGGAAGAGGAGGGACACAGCAGTGAGTTTTAGCGACCGCAGGATGTGTATTCCTGGAGACAACAGGGTAAAATGTCCTGGGACTATACAGTGTACAGATGATGAGGAAGAGACAGACGCACTGTGAGAGGCAGGAACAGCATTTTCACAACAGTCCTTGAGAGAGAGAAAGAGTGGAGGGGAGGGGGGAAACATCCTAGCAACAGCGCTCAAGACAGACAAAACATACAGAGTCCTGAGCATGTACAGTGTGCACAGGATTAACCCTCAGTGTGTATTAACAAACATCACCCAGCTACCACCAGATTGGTTCGTGTCTGCCGGAGAAGCCCGCTCAGCCCCTGTTCAAACCCCCCCTCCTCCCCTTTGATCCCCGCCCACAGGCACTGAAACCGCCGCGCCGACAGGACGCCGGAGTGTCTCCGGGGCGGATACACATTCGCATGCAATAAAAAGCAAAACTACAGATGAATCGAGGGGGAACTCGGATGAGAGCGTGCAGCGGGGATTTGATGCTGAGCAGTGAGGCGGGGGACGGGCCGAGACGGGTGTCGTTCATATACAATCAAGTTAGAAGTCTTTGGTTAACGTTGGTACCGCGGGAAAGCGAGAGCGGGCTGTGTGTGTTTGCGCACCGTCATGTGGGGGAAGACATGTACATACCTGAACTTTGTTATAGAGTGAAAATAAAAAAATAAAAAAACAGGATTGTCAAACTTAAAGTGTTCAAACATGGAGGGGTCGTCTATTCATTTAACAAACTTGTAACTGACAGTAAAGGATATAAAATACACTAAAATAAATCTCAAGTTACAACAAAATCATTTCCATCCAATGCTGAAAAATACATCAGTGTGCAGCATAAATACACCAAATTGTGAAAGAAAAAACAGCAGACATTCATAAGCACTGGTATGTACTCTGTCTCCCCCATGTGGTGGCGTCTTCCACAACCCTTCACTAAGTACAGGTCTGAACGGGCTTCTCCAACGACACAAGTTTGTGTATTTTTTCATCTTTTTTTGTGTGATTTTTTTTATATTTTTTTATTTCTTAAGTAGATTAAAGCAGGTTTCACTCAGTCTTGAGTTAGAAATGAGGTATACAACAGCTCCTTTTGCCTTAACTGGTGCTCCACACTTCCTTTTTGTCAATGTTCAAAACCAGCAAACCAGTGTGGGTGGGTCGACAAACTACAACTCGATGCACGGCTGATCCACAAGAGCATCTTGAAATCTCGGGATCACGTAATGAAACTAAAGCGTTAAAGCAATGCCAGTGGCAAAAAAGACTGTCAGTTGACAGCTAATAAGATCATTAGTAGAGATTAAACAGTCAAACTATGACCACAAACTGTGGTTTAAACCATAACCTGTCTTTGCTTTAAGGCTTCAGTTAATCAGTAGAGACCCTCCTCTGGACAAAAACTAAAATAAGTACTCTCATGTCTCACCGTTTTTTTTTAAAAAATCACTCTCAAACACCTGGTGGAAGATGGAAAAAATGCACCATAATGGTTTGCAGACTGCCCTCCCTATTCTCTCTTTGTAAGACGTTCACACACACACACACAAACACACACATCCACCTGCTGGAATTATTAGTAAAGCTTTTCTCACAGGTATCCTCAACCTGTCGGAGTCGCACCTAAAAAACATAGGTAGCAACATAATCATCCCACGCTCCAAAATGCCCAAAGTACACCGTTTTGTTTCAGTGAAAAACAATGCACCAGGTGAGCTCCACGCTCAAGCTCTCTCTCACACACACACTCACACACACAATGCTACAATGCTCATGTCTTCTACGTAACAATAAGGCATAAATGATAATGTTAATCTTTGTCAAACTAAGAAAGCCAGTGATCTTGCCCTCTCACACTATACAAAACAATTAAAGGCATAAAGTAATATTTCAAAAAAGAAAAAAAAAAAAAATCAAATGATTGTTAAAGACAGCACAACAAATCAAGTCCACAACGACTCAACCAAAACAAAAAAAAAAATATTAAAAGATTAAGATCAGATGCTTCAGGAGTCAGGAGCGCCTGAACAAACACTTCCTGTTGAAAAGACCTCGCAGATGCACGACAGACGCAGGTGTCAGCGACTCACGCACCAACGAGGCGTGGTCTCACATTTCTTCTCTTATTTTTTGGTCTTGTCAGTTTTCAAAAAAAAAAAATAAAAAAAAATTGCTATTTTGCAATAATAAAAAAAGGAAGATTTAGGGGAGTTTTTTTTTTTCGAGTAAGCATGATAAACACTACATTCAGTCTTGATAACATACTGGTTCAAATATAAAATATGAATATCTTACACGTGTTTATATATATATTTATATGTATAGAATTAAGAAGAGATCGTTTCTCTAATTCTTAAGTCTTTCCTCAGATAAATATTTCAGTAACATCCTATGGTGCCGATGGCAACGGGTTCATCTTGCTAGCACATGTTCAACTCTTTAGTAACTACAAACAGCACGGGAGCAGGACTGAGTCCTTTAGGGCCCGCTGAGGCCTTAAAGACGGGAGAACCAGCGACGTGAGCAGCCAGACACCCGCCTAGCTGCAAAGAGAAAGGCTTTTACTTTGGCAAGAAGGATCTCAAAATAATATTTAAACCTGGAAATACCCCATAAATAGTAGTACTAGAAAATAGCAGTAGTAGGTTGTCCTTTTATGTATGGTTCATCAGTATAAACTTTGAATGGCGAGCCAGACAGTACTTATACATTCTACACTGTTCTACGCACAGAAATGCCTAAAGGTGAACCTTATGTTTAAGTGCTGCTGAGGTATATTCAGTCAAAATTATTCAACAACAGAAAAGAAGTACACAAGAGGATAACGTGGACAGACTTCACTGCTTTCAGTCTCAGTGATTTTGCTATTTGGAAGCAGCGGAACAACGCTACTTTTTAACGTGGGGTTTAGTTGAATGTGTAGCACATAACAGTACTTAGACCAACACTGTGTTGGCTAAGATCATTTGGCAGCTTTTTAAAACTAGTCCACAGACAGATTTGGGGAGCAGCATGTTGTTTCGTAGCATGCTGGTTCAAAAATGGCGGTGCTGAGAGGAGGTGCGGTATGTTATCTGATGATCCGATCTATGCATTTACATAAGTGAGCCCTCCAGACGGGAGGGACTAAACCACAAAACCTGATTTTCACAGGTTGTAGTCATAAAGCTATAGGAAAGCATGCAGGCCTCTCAACAGCTCGACTCCACCGGGAGGTTCAGCAGCAAGTTGTTAAAGCTAAGTTTCTGTGATCCTTATCAGCAGCACCAAATCAGGAATATATATACGGTCTCTGCCGAGGTGGGAGAAGAGGGAAATAATTTGTCAGCAGTGTGGAGAGTAGCGATCGCGCGAACGGCAACTTGCGTGCTCGGACAGGCACGGCAACTACTGAGGAAAACCACTTTGGTTCAAGCTGTTGTTTTATGGCTGAATATTAGTACAAAACCAAAAAACAGAACCTTTCCATTATGCTTCAGAAAAGTCCAAAACTGCTACCAAAATGGCCAAAACAGATGAAAAGGAAAACAAAGCCATCAAATGGCTGAGAGATAACCAGGATCAGGCGTTAGGGGCGAGGCCCCGCTGATAAAAAAAAAAAAAAAAACAATTTTAAGAGTAAAAGGAAACTACTTTCTCGTGCCCCAACCCGCCAATCCCTCTCTTTTTGGTCAGTTGTGCTGCCAATTAAAAAAATTGAGCGATGAGACACTTTATCAAATCAAAAAAAAAAAAAAAGTCATCTTTGGAAAATGATCATCAAAATATTGCATTTCTATAATCTGTTGACAATGAAGAGAGATTCTGTACTCATAAATATATTGACTAGACTAAGCTACACCGACTACACACAGCAATTATTTTAACAAATATTTTTGGTATATCTTAAAGTACGTAAGCCAGTCGAATGACTGCAGACAAAAAAAATGAAAGACAGAATTTCATTCCTCCCAAAACAGGCAGACTGCAGCTCATCAATCCAGTTTTTTGGTACAGATACTGTGCACAAGTAGATACGACGGTACTACTATTAAAAAAATAAAACAAAAACACAATACAATAACCCCATCTAGCCGATGCCCCCATACATTTGGTATGACGACCATGCCCCCCTGACTAGTCCTCCCCAAAACAGACCAGTCAGCCGCAGAGCCTTGTGGATCATGCAGTCACTGAACTCTCAGCATCTGCCTGAGCTGTAGACAACACATGCAGACTTCTATTTTCTACCTCTGAATCCAAACACAATGTACAGATTTCCAATGGACCACCATCCAAAACAAAATCACCCTTAATCAGACATGGGACTGCATGTCTGCAGCTCTTTATAAAGCTCTCAACGCAACGTCAGTCATTTTCTATCAGTGTCTATAATCCGCACCGAGACCGTCATTTTACAAAAGCTCGGGGGCTACTTCGCCACCGCGGCAAAATGTAAAACTCAGTGTTTCCAGAAAGAGAGACTCAGAGAGACACACCTTGTCCCTCTGACCCTTAAAGCAATGATAACCTTTATATCGGCCACTTATTACTTGTTTTTAAAGCCTTATAACCACGATTAAAAATTGATAGTTAATTCTTAACTTAATATTAGACTTACAAAGTTCTGAAAATGTTAAAAAATAAAATAAAATAGGCCGCAAAGATAAAGAAAAAACAAATCTCTACAATATAACTTTGATATGATTTACGTCAAGGCCTGTCCAAAAAACCCAAAAAGAGATAATTAAAGATGGGGTGACACACAAATCCCCATTAGTGAAGATGAATATTGTGAAATTAGTAGTAAATCAGTTTAGTTTGAATGTTAAAAGAGAAAAATCCTAAAGTTTTTTGGTTAGAAGTGTTTCAGAGAAAATTCTGACCTGGAAATAGGAGGATATATACTGTATATATATATATTTATATATATATACACAAAATGTGAACAGCTTGATGGTGCCGAGGATATTTTTCATCTTGGACACTTTTCAAGGTTCATGAGGAGCGGCAGGCCAACAACAGTGTCCGTCTGGCTACTGTTTGTGAGAAAATAAACATCCAAGAATCATAAAAGGAAAAAACAGGAAACAAACTCAAAATAAAATAAAAAGTCAACCTCAACCTCATTTGAGGTTGTTTTCTTTTTGGTGGCAGCAAAAGGATTAAATAATGATAGATACAGTGGAAAGAATGTGGGGTGGTTAGTGAAGCGCAGAGCCTATATCAAACGACCTCCCTATTCCCTACATGGTGTGAAAGGAGTAGTGCACGACATAAGAAATAGGGCGTTAATTCAGGATGCAGCCTGACTGGCTTCACTGAGCCTTGGAGGCAGTGGTAATGGTCGAGGCTTGCACAGGCACGGCAGCCGTGGTGGCTTGATGATGGGCATCGGCAGTGACCTGCAGCCCCCCGGCCCCGGCCGACACCAGGCTGACGGGGTTGCTGGTGAGCAGCGACAGGTTCTGGGGGTTCAGGAAGAGCGGCGTGGTCACCAGGTTGTGCCCGTTGCCGGCAGAAGTGTTGGCGAACAGCAGGTTGCTGCCGTCCAGAGAAGTGATGGGGATGGCGCCGCTTGATGCCAGAGCTATGGAGATGGGGAAAAAAGGTTGGTGTGTTTAGATAGATGGCGAGGGGACGAGATGGTTGAAAGTGAGGATCAGTTTTTAATGTGTGGAGGACCAAACCTGCCTTGAGTAAGAAAGGAGATACAGGAAAAGATTTAAATTGGTTTAACCCTTTAAAAACGGACGTCCCGCGGGCGGCCCAGGGAAATCGTTGTTTGCATGATCCTGTTTAAATCAATCTAAAATAAAAAACAATAGCTAGAGCGTTCATTGCAGTGGAGAGCTAAGGCGAAACTATCAAAAGGCCTTTACATTCATAAAAATGAGCATATCTCAAAAATAAATTTAAAAAATGTGCGTGGTTCAATTAACTTATGGAGTGTTAAGAAATATTTTGTTCATATTTCTACATTTAGAAATCTTTTGGATCATTATGTTTTGCGTTTTTATTTCTGTTTATTTTATGAATTTTTTTTTTTTTTAAACTTATGACAGTGTTAATACTTTTATCAATTATTATGGTTTATTGATTTACATAACCTTTTAGCTTAGGTTGTATAGATTTTAGGGATATGACGCATTTGAAGATACTCCAAGAAATGACATCACAGTAAGCAAAAACACCGATGTGGGCACTGACGGATCATTTCTATTGCAGAGTTAAAAATAATCTAATAGACTTTTTACTGTCACTGCAGGATTCGTTTTTCATCATCAAACTGTATTATCTCTCAGCAGGAAGACGTTTCCTTTCACTGAAGTAATTTTCTCTCAGCACGATTAACCTCGTGGGCGTGGCCTGAATTACTTTGCTCTGAATATGCAAATGCATTGTGGCCTCATTAAATTTTTTTTGCTTTAATTATACAAAATCATACGAACAATGTGTTATCTTCATAAACCCTGAACGAATTTTCTTTTTTACATCTTATACATATTCATTTATAAACTCAATTTCTTTGGCCATTTTATTTAATGATTGATTAATTCATTTGTTTCCTAATGAGTCATGTTTGTTCCTCCATACCAAAGGTTTCCAAACCCGGCCGCAGACCAGTAGGAAATTACATGATTTTTCAAAAAGAGCTGAATAATTACATATATATTTAGTGCTATTATTGGCTATTTTTTGTGGTAAAAAAAAAAAAGGTTTTAATGTTTAAATTAAAATACCCTTTAACTTGTTACAGTTTGGACTGCATTTTTCCTCATCACTCACTGTCATGCTACCAACAATTATACTGGTAAAGTAGGTCATGAGTACATCGTGTAACCACCTTTCAGAATTCAGCGGTACATGCGAGCTGATTGAGGACGCTACCTGGGTGTTGCTGAGAGGTCTATCTGCATTCTTTAATCTCAGTAAGTAACCATAAAGCCATAATCTGCAGTGCAAACAATGTTAGTTTGGGCTTCTAGTTCGTTTTTTATGCTTTCCCGCTCTCTCTCTGTCGTCTTTTCTGTTTCTGTGAAGACAAACCGCCCCCTAACCCCAGTCAGCCGACCTGCAACGCAACTGTGAATACAAAAACAGTTTAGGAACTCCGTCTCCATACCAGGTCATGAAACTGCATTGGGTGTGAACCTTGGGTGTGTATTGTACGTGTTATGCATCGTCTCAGATGAGGAAATATTTGTAAGGGAAGAAATGAATATACATACATTGATACACACCTTGAATCGTAGCCAAGGTGCTATTGCTCATGAGAGCAGGACCAAGGCCACCAGAAGTCAGACTGAGCAGGGCTCCCCTGGACACACAGACAAGCACAAGATCATTGTGATTAATAGAGACGACACCTGAACACTTGAGTAAACTCCACACAAGTAATAATCAGAGGCCTTTGAACATAACCTATACTAACCCTGGAGCAAACTGGGAGTTCATCAGTCCTGGGTTGAGCCCAGCAGCGGCAGCAGCCATAGCAGCAAAGCTGCTGGGTAACTGGGCACCCTGTAGCGCCGCAGACAGCCCCGACGCCGACACCATCACCTGACCCGTTCCCAAAGCGGCGGCTATGGATGTCGGGGCCTGGGTAACGATGGTGTGCGCCTTGCTCTCTGTGGTCGAGGACTGAATAGTCGTTGGCGACGGGCTTAAAGATGGAGAGCTGGCTGTAGTAAAAATAGGTGCAGTGGAGATGACGGATGCAGTGTTTGTGCCTTAAGGGAGGGAAGGGGAGAAAACATAAGTTAACCTTAAATTCTATCATTATGTGTGATCATTAAGGCAGACACACATCTATCACGTCTATCACACCCGTACACACCTGTGAAAGACAAACTGGAGACGCTGGTGCTGGTGAGAGGCATCACTGGGTTTACAGTCAGAGTGGTGGGTGTGTTAATAGTTGGACTGCTCACAAGGCTTGCTGTGCTGGCCACCTGGGCAACAGAATAGGAGAGAGGATTGAAGGAGCCATTATGTAAAGAGTGTCATTTAGCAACAAAACAAACAAAACATAATGAATCTTTTGGCATTGCAGCTAATTCCAGAGAACAAATAACAAAATCCACATCATGAGAAACCCCCAAATAAAAGTAGCTGATCCTCAAATTGGTCCAGGGACAGAACAGAGACTCAGTAAATCTAGAAAACAGTCCTTGAAGAATCACGTCAATCTGCGTGCATCCTTACCAAAGGGCTACTGGGGGTAAAGATGGTTTTGATGGGGGTGCCGCCTCCTCCAAGGTTGCCGCTGCTGGGGGGGTTAATCCTCTTCTCTTTCTGCCGGCGATTGCAGAACCAGACCCGAATCACCTCCTTCTCCATGTTGAGCTGGTCAGCGATCATGGTGATCTCTTCAGAGGTAGGTTTTTGGTTCTGCTTGAGGGGGGCAAAAAAGCCAGAGATTCCCTGTGAGCACTGAGGAGCCTATTGCCTTTATTTTAACGCGATCATTTTACATATTTTACTAATTAAACACTGCATGATTTTTCTGCTTAGATCAATATTGTCAACTTCAGGAATACGAGTTTCTAACCTCCAGAAAGCTCTTTTCTAAGGCCACTCGAATGTTGGTCTCAATACTGGTCCTCTTCTTCCGTCTGCGGTTGATCCCCTCGATGCCCATGCCCGGGGAGCCCAGAGCACTAGGGCTGGACAGGGCCTGGTCAGATGTCAGGTTCTCTGCACAAACAGCACCGACGCAAAGGAAGAGAAGAGAGGTAAAGACGAGGCACGGTAAAGATATACACAACCCACGCTGTCCTCCGCCCATTACAGATGTGAGGACGACAAAGAATCCAAATTCAGAGCAATCAAAGTTCAGGTAGGGTTCAGGAACAAACCTGCATCGTTGAGCCACTTCTCCAGCAATGGCTTGAGTTTGCACATGTTCTTAAAGCTCAGATTCAAGGCCTCAAAGCGAGAGATGGTAGTTTGGCTGAAGTCGTTTCCGTACAGCTTCCCCATGGCCAGGCCAACATCCCCCTGGTGAGAAGGAGGCAGAGACCGGGAGACAAGAAAAATGTAAGCATTTAGCAAAGACTCACCTATAACATGAGTTAATTACTACTATATCCACTATGGATTTGAGTATGAGAATATCCACAGGAAAAAAATAACTATTCAGTCTAACACACACCTGTGTGAATCCCAGTTTGATGCGCCGCTGTTTGAAGGTCTTGGCAAACTGTTCCAGTTCCTCCAGATCGCTAGGCTCCTCCATAGTGGGGGTATCCAACCGTTTGGGTGGTGTCGGACTGTGGGGCAGGGACTGAATAGGTGTGGATGCTGTTGTGCGGGTTGGAGTGGCAGGCTGCGGCAAAATATTAAATGTGATTGTTATTGGGGTTAAGAAGAGTCTGCAAAGGGGAAATGTAGGAGAATACAAAAGTGAACCAAGCAAATATATAAACGTTGGCTTTGTTATGTAATTTTTAACACCTGGATTACAGCTGGAAAAGTGTTAGCACCGCTTAAGTATTAACTGAAACATATTTTTTTTTAGAGTTTGCTTGCATCATTACCAACCTGAGGTGCGAGGGTGATGCTTGGTTGAGTCGGCAGGAGGTTAGCTTGGCATTGAGGTAGTTGAGTTAGAAGATTCTGGGCTTGCAATATGCCTAGAGAGTGAAAGACATGGGAGTTAAGTTACCAAAAAAAGAATGCGTCAATAGCCATCAAATATGTGGAATATATGTCTTTTCTTAATTCTGCATGCAAATCAAACACTGAGAGTGTTTTACCCACCCTGTTGGGCCTGCGGTGTCTGTGAGATGATGAACTGAGTGGGCTGCAGTTGCGTGGTGATCGGGTGGCCAGGCTGCAGCAGGACAAACTGAGGCAGACTTAAATTCTGCGGCTGGAACTGCTGCGAGAAAAAAATTGAATTTTTACTACATTCATGTCGAGAAATTAACTTTTTATAACACGGCACTGTGACCATGAACACACACATCCCATGTTTTGAACAACTGGAAAACATGCATACTAATTTTATGCCA